>BJCM01159569.1:0-19982 GCA_018326385.1 Flaveria bidentis
CATCAGTTTCAGCACCCCTCGACTTAGCCTGGCATCCGCCAACCGCCTCTAACCCTTTTTCAGTGGCCACAACCCGGCTCCCAACAGTCCTCACTACTGGCTCATCATCCAACTCCTCATATTCAGAACAAAGACACGTGGCGTACATAATATCTGGACGAGAGGCTGTGAGTTACATTAGGGATCCGATCATTCCTCTGTACATGGTAGCATCAACCAAATCACCATTTTCGTTGGGTGCCACATCATGGTTCGTGGCAAGTGGAGTTTTACCAACTAAATCATTCTCCATATCGAATCGACTGAGGATATTAGCTACATATTTGGACTGATGCAGGAAGATTCCTTTTGGTGTCTGATCCACCTGTAATCCAAGAAAGAACTTCATTTCCTCCATGGCACTCATCTCAAACTCGGCTTTCATTACAGATTCAAATTCTTTACATAATTCTTCATTTCTGGAACCGAAGATATGTCGTCCACATATATCTGTACTAGCAGTAAATCACCGTCTTTTTCTTTGATGAATAACATACAGTCAATAACCCCTCTGCGAAAACCATGTTTCACTAGATGAGTTGAGAGTTTCTCATACCAGTCTCTAGGGGCTTGATGGAGCCCGTAGGGAGCCTTGTCCAGTTTGTAAACTCTATCCCGATGATAAGGATCCTCGAATCCTTTGGGTTGACTGGCGTAGACTATCTCATGGATTTCACCATGAAGGAATGCACTTTTTACATTTAGTTGATAAACTTTAATCTTCATGTATGAGGCATAGGCTAGAAGATAAGAATAACTTCCATCCGAGCCACAAGTGTAAACACTTCATTGTAGTCAACGCCTTCGACTTGTCTAAACCCTTGAACCACAAGTCGAGCCTTATTTCTGATTATGACTCCTTGGTCATCTTTCTTACACTTCAAGACCCATTTAGTGCTAATCACCTTATCACCTTTTGGTTTGTCCACAAGGGTCCATACACCTAACTTCTTGAACAGTAGGAGTTTTTCTTGCATAGCACTAACTCATGTCTCATCATTTAAGGCGTCACTTACATATTTTGGCTCAGATTGAGACATAAAACATCGATAAGCACCATCATGAAGATAGCCTTTTTCCATGACTGAGGCATAATCAGCTGAGTATAGCTGATTCGGGTCTGCACTCCCGATAGTACATCCCCTATGATGTTTTCCAGGGGATGATACACATTAATTTGTGATCTAGGAGTGGTGGGAACAACTACTTCCTGATCTAGACTTTGAATCCCAGGTTCAGTATCTGTAGTTGTTGGAGTATGAGGTTCAAAAGTGTCAGAGGCATCAAGATCTGATGCTTGTGTACTTTCATTTGCAGGAACCTATTCCTCCTAGTCCACATTTTCAATCACCACTGCTTTATCATCAGAGGAGGAGTCACTTAGACCAAGCTCCCCCTGAAGGACTAGAAGAGTCGTCTAGTGGAACCGATGCTATCGAGTCTTGTGGAGGAGTGTTCAAAACATCGTACATCATTTTAGTTGATAACTCATCATCAGGAAGGGAGAGAGGTAGGTTGAGGGACTTAAAGAATCCATCACAGTTGAATAAGATTGAAGGTCCTTTTCCAGCAGGGGCGGTGGTGTATCTTTGAACATCAACATTGCACCACACTTCTAACCGACTAGTTGAGTTGTTATAAACTCTCTTGTCTGGTATACTGTATCCGCGAAACATACCTTCTTCAGCCTTCTCACTGAACTTCCCAGTCTGAGTTTTCTTCAGCAACATGCACGGTGCACCAAAGGGTTCAAGATACTCCAAGTTTGGTTTACGTCACTAGAGTAGTTCATAACATGTTTTCCCTTGACGTTTGACCACCAAGACTCGATTGAGAGTGTAGCATGCATTAGCCACTGCCTCGTTCAAAAATTGAATAGGCAGTTTAGATTCGGCTAGCATCATTCTTGCTGTCTCTATCAAGCTCTGATTCTTTTGTTCAGCAACCCCATTCATCTGTGGAGTGTAGGAAGATTTGAATTGATGTACAATTCCTTTCTCTCTACAGAATACCTCCATCCACTGATTCTTGAACTCTGTTCTATTGTCTGATCGAATCTACCTTACTTTCAGCTTGTAGAGTGATTCCAAAGTAGTTACTAGATGTTTGAATGATTCAAATGTCTCAGATTTGGATTTCAGAAACATCACCCAAGAGAATCTTGAGTAATCATCAGTTACTACATTATAGTATAGATCTTCAGTAATGCTCTTTGTGCTGATTGGGCCAAACAGATCCATGTGTAAAAGCTTGAGAGGTAGGTCAATTGAATTAACTTTCTTTGCCTTGTGATACTTCTTGGTTTGTTTCCCTTTCTTACAAGCTACACAAAAATCCAAAGCTAGAAGTTCTTGAAAGTTACTACATTTACTAAATCATTTTGTATTAGATGATTCATCTTCTTAAGATTAATGTGTCCCATTCTCCTAAGCCAGGAGATTGAGTCCCTCTCTGTTTCCTTTGACAAGAAGCATTGGACAGTGTTCTCCGTTATGGAGGCCTTTGATTGATCCAAGACATACAAATCATTATAACTGGAAGCTGACATTAAGACTTTTTCCTCCAGGATAACATAATCCTTCTTCAACATGTAGCACTTCTTGTTGTCAAATACAACATTGAATCCTTTATCACAGATCTGGGAAGCAGAAAGTATGTTGTTTTGTAGTTGTTGAACGTGGTTGACCTTGTCAAACTTAACTTTCTCGTTTCCCACTTCGCCTTGTGTTGTGATGTAACCTCCTTTATTCCCAGAAAATGATACATGTCCCCCTTTAATTTGTTAGACGTTGAAAACGAGAGACGAGTTCCCAGTCATGTGCCTGTACGGCTCACTATCAACAATCCAGGTATTTGTGATAGTGCTGTAATGGACACCCTACATATTCAAAGGAATTTATCAGTTCAGGTTTGGTACCCAAGCCTTAACTGGCTTGGGTGACCCAGAGGAATCAAACATCATGAACTCAATCCATTGTCCATTAGAGGATGAGGGCACATTGTTCTTCTTCTTGTTCTCATTATCAGACACATTACTTGATTTTTCTTTCCATAAACCAGTTTTGTGTAAGGCCTGTTTGTGATAAACAGACTATTGGCTTATAGTTTGAACTTTAGGTTCACTAATACTCTTAGGTGGAGTATTAGATCTCATTTTTGAAAAACATGGTTTTGCATCATAAAGTTCAATTTTCTTTTTGGGAGTCTGATAATAAGGACAATTAGAAGGAATATGTCCTTGTTTTCCACAAGTGTAGCATGATCTCCCTTCTACAGGTTGGGAAAAATATTGATGTGGGGTTGAGCTTGGTGTGGGTGTGAGATGTGCCTGGTTGGGTTTAGTCACTTCTCTTTTAGATGTTTCTACTTCTTTAACAAAATTAATTGTTTGAACATTTTTAATATGTTTAACCTTTTGTTTTTGGACTTTGAAATGTAACACATGTTTGTTTTACTAGTTTAGTCATTTTGGGTTCAGAAGTAGACATGTGTGAACCTGACCTAAAATTAACCTTTTCAAATTTATCATCCAAATTCTCTATAGGCATCTTATCTTTTGATTTCAAAGTAGAATCCTTCTGTTTAGTGCTATCCTTCATAGGTTTTTCTGTAGAATCGGGATCACTAACCAGAGGAGTGGACACCACTTGATCCTTCACTGGGTTATTATTGATTGGTATACTTTTAGTATTCAGAAGGATTTCATGTGGTGGTTGAACACTTTGTAACCCAACCCTTCCCCATTATTTCATTCTTTCACTATGTTTTGAACTATGTGTGAAGAACTAGCCAAACTATGCAGTTTTTGTTTTAAGGAATCAACTTCGACTTCTAAAACTGCTTTTTCTTTCTTTGTTTCTTCCAAAGAATTTAAATAAAACTTTATGTCATTTGCTTGATTTAAATCAACAACCTCGGTTTCCCTTAGTTGTTTTTCCAAAAGTTCTATTTTTTGTAACTGCACTCATTTTGTTTTTAAATACGATTTGCCTCGATGCAGAGTTGTAAATCGTTTACTAAATTATCATTGTGTTCTAATAACATTGAAAATTTTAGATCAATGCTATCCCTAAATTTGTCACATTCAGATTAAGCATGTTTATCAAATAGTTGGCCATTAGAACTTACCTGTGAGGAATCAGATGAGTCAGAACGCCGTTTCTGGCTCTTCATTTACTGGAGATTCTAAGTTTGTTGCTCTGAGCTCCTCCTCAACCAAGTGATTTACCATAGTCATAATTTCTTCGGTATCTAACATCGCTTGCTCAGTTGTGATTTCACCTTCACTAGCAGATCCATCATCCAATGCCTCAACACAGGAAATGTTTGATTCACCCGGAGACACAAATCGGAAGGACGAGTCTTGCCCTTCATCACCTTGAGCAGTCAAGGCCTTTGTCTCTTTGCTTGAAGATATAGTTCCAATCACGTCCTTGTCTTGATGGTTGAATGTGGGAAATGGGTTTCCATTTCCAGTTTTCTTGGGCGTTACACATTCACGTCTAAAATGCCCCTTTTTACCACAGTTGACGCAGGTGACTTTGGGTTTGTCAAAACCAAAAGTCATATCTTTCATGGCTACTAGATTCTGCCCCGTCTTCTTCACAAACTTCTTTGCCCTTCTGACAGCACTCGCCAAGGCCCACATTATGTCCATCCTCTCTAGCTCATTTTCGTGAACTTGCTCATAATCTTCATCTGCAAGATGACAATTTCTAATCTTACTAGCAACTAAACCATCATAGGATTGGACAACAACAACTAGAAGATCAATATGTTCCTTAGTTACTTCCACTATGATATTACCGAGATTTTGGGTCTTCAACTTTGTAGTATTGGCTTCAGGCACTATGCATTGGGTTCTAGATGACCCTGATGTTTCTGGTCCTGAAGCAGTGGTTTGGGAAGGAGCCGTGGAACTAGACACAAATGTTGTTTGTAATGGTGCTCATAAAGTAGTTGGAGTGGGAACTGAGTTGTAAAGTGAAGGATTCTAAACGTAGGATCCTTTCTTCGACTTGTACTTCATTCTCAGTTCTTCCTCTCTTAACTTCAAGATGAAGTCATTTATGTCTAACATTGCAAGAATGTCGTTTTGTCTCAGATTAGACACAAATGAATCCCATTTCTCAGGCAAACGTCAGCAAAACTTGACACTTTATCTTCTATTGATGTGGTTACGCCATGAGTGTGCAGCTCACTCATCAGATGATAGAATTTGTCAATAATATCATCTAAGCTCTCATTTCCTATCGAAGAGAAATTATCAAACTCCTTCTTGAGAGCCTTAGCCTTCAGAGCCTTCAACGTTGTGTTTCCATCATACCTCTTCACCATGGCCTCCCATATCTTTTTCGCCTGCTTGTTCTCAGAGAACTGATGAAAGATGTCTTTCGGTATTGACTGAGTCCAAATAGCATATACTTTCTTCTCAGCATTGAATAAGATCTTCTGTTCTTCACTCATTCCCCCCAATGTTAACTTGAATCCATTAGCACTAACTGGTATCGTGTAACCAGTCTCAATGGATGTCCAAAGATTGGGATCAACTCCATTTAGATAGATCTCAAATCCCTGTTTCCACTGTGGATAATCATCCAACGTTATCAGCTTCGGCGGTTTATTATGATTACCAATCTCATTCTCCAGAAGCAGAAAGTTCTGGATGCGAGAGTCCTTTCCGGCAGTAAAGGTAGAAAATTGATCTTCCATTGCTATAAACTTTGAGTATGGTTCACTCGAGCGAATGGACTATGAGTATGGTTCACTCGTGAGAATGAATTCAATCGTGCGATTGGATTCAGTCGTGCGTATGAACAATACGATTGGAATCAAACGACTGGAATTGTTCAGTTGTACGAATGAGGAATGTGACTGAGTTCAGTCATGCGAATAGAGTATACAATTGAGTTCAATCGTGCGACTGGACCAATCATGCGACTGAAGGCTGCTATTTTTGTAAAATCGAAGATTTTGACACTTTGACACAAAAACACGATTTTTCCAGAAACCCTAATCTGTCGTATGATAAAAAAACACAACTTTTATGCATGAAAACGTCGAAAACACCTTTAGAGCCAACGTGGTGACTCTTTGAATTAAAACGTGAGTTTTAACACCAACAACTAATCAAATCCACGCAAAATCAAGAGACAAAGCCCTGATACCACTTGTAAGGACCGTGTATGTACAGAATACTAACTGATTATGCATGAGACCAGATCAAATAGTGCGGAATCCTATTTGATTGCCGATCCAATCAGTGAGAACATTAATCCGATCGATATAAGAATGAACTAAACGTAAAGAACGAGTAGGAATCGATCAAGAACAAACTTTGAAGTTGGATAGGCTAACTTGGACGTTCTGGACGGCTAGGGTTCGATAAGTTATGAAGTATTCTCAAGTGTTATGTTTTTCCATTAATTAAGTGGTATTTATAGGTTTGTAGTTTCCATTCGTACGACTAAACCTTAAGCATGGTTCAGTCGTGCGACTGAATCATGCAATTGAGTCATACGCACGACTGAAGGTTCAGTCGTGTGACTGAGTCAATAATATGTCTCAATCATACGACTGATCCAGTCTCCTGGTTCAGTCGTGCGATTGGTCAATAAGCATGATGTATTCATGCATATGGTCCAAAAGTACGGTCCATTTGCATGAATACTCACCCGAATAGGTTGAACACATTTCTTAATCATTATTGACTAAGAACCATGTTCAACAACCTCAAACCAATATAATATGTTCATACATATAAATTATAATTTAACACAATAATAATATGAAATAAATAAACATGAACAACATATTATATTTCGTTGAACCATTTCATTACATATGTGTAAGAGATGAAAGACTTTTACATTTATGCTCATAAACTAGGAACAACATGTATCTACATACTCTAAGAGAAATCTACACTCAAGGAAGTCCCTTCCAAGAGACAAGTTCTTCTCATGCTTTTGTCTCTGCTGATGAATCCTCGGGCAACTTTCTCTTCACCCTTGAAGACTTGGACTGTATCCATTTAGCTAATCTAGAGTATATGGAGATAGTTTAGCAGATGACTCTTCTCACTCACAGAGCCAAGAAGTTTTACAAAAGGATAAGGAGGAAATATTCTAGCAATGCAGCTAGTGGAATGTTTGGGCTGGATAAAAGCAAGGTAAAGTGCTTCAACTGTAACCACATGGGACACTTTGCTAAAGAGTGCAAGGCACCAAGAGCAAATAGTGGCCAGACTCAATCCAAACCAAACTACACTAAGAGAGCTCCCTAGAATGAGAAGCCAAAGCAACAAGCTGTAGTTGCTGTTGAAGAAGGAGGCTTTGACTGGAGCTTTCAGGTGGAAGATGCATCTCCAAATCAAGCACTCATGGCAGACCACAATGAAGCCAGTGTATTGGAACAACTTTACACTCCTGAATGTATTGCTAAAGTTAATAAATACACTAGTCCTACAACTTAGAGATGAGATCTGATCATTAGCCCATGAACATTTTAAAATCTGATTTCAGAAAGGCTTAAATTGATTATAAGTTAAAGATCGAGGACTTAGAGAAAACCATTTCAGTTCTTAAACATAAGCACACCAATTATAGGACTCAGATCAAGGATTTCATAACTAAGTTGACTGAATGCCAAGCTGAGCTTGTGATAAGCAAAGCCAGGGCAGAAAAATGTGTTCTTGAAGAAGAGACCTTCAAGAACATGACATCCTCATACTTGCATGCAAAAGTATGTTATCAGAATAAGTAGGGACTGGGATCTTGTGAGATAACTCCTCCACGCACAATCTTGTGTGTAAGATCTCTTAGGTGTGGAACTTGCGAAGATGAGCTTCCCCTCATAGACCCCTTGACTGAAGAGGATGAAGAGGAGATGATGAAAAATGGCTCTAAGAGGATTGAAGAAGACCATTCTAAGAAGGGTCATCATCCCTCTAAAGAGAGTAAGGCTATTGGGATGACCAAGTCCAAGAGAAAGAATTTGATCAGAAATAGCAAAAGAAAAGCAAGGAAGGATCAGAAGATCAAGGCCACCTTCAGCTCTGCATAGAAACAAGTCTTTGTTTCTGTAGGATTTGAAGTGGTTAAAACTAAGGACACAAATTTGAACTCTAACAACAAGAGTTCTAGTTCATGTCCAAGTCATGCCATCATCATGAAGAAGGGTGATAAGTTGTGCACCACTACTGTACAACATGAACCATCAAGCTCCAAAGGTAGTTCTAACCCCACAAGAATTGCCACATCATCTGAGAAGATGAAGATGGAGATTGAAAGTGATCAAGTTTAGCCTTTTTCTTAGAAGAAGGCTCATAGAAGGAAGAAAATAGATGGTGTTATGTGTGATCAAGTTCAGCCTTGTTGAATGAAAGTGATCAAGTTCAGCCTTGCTAAAGATTATATCTACAATCCAAGGAGTACTCTTCACATTACAAAGAAATAAACTTCTAAGAGTCTGGAGAAGAAGAAGAAAGCTTCGGAAGGAAAATCTGTTTCCTTCGGAAGCTCCAAAATGAAGAAGAAGAAGGCAAGTGGAAAATTTCCTTTGGAAGAAAATTTGGTCTCGAAAGAAAGGAATACTTCCGAAGCACTGAAGTCTGCTGTAGTGCTAGCAAGATCTTCTGAAGGTCCAGTCATAAAAACTTTCAAGGCCACAAAAGCTTCCAAAGTTTTGAATTTTAAGTCCAAACTTCCAAAGGTGGTGTGGAAGACAAAAAAAGACCAAATGACTGAGAATTATCCATTAACAACAACAAGAGATCCTCCAAGCATAACTATAGGATCTATTACTATTTCATTACCTTCTACTTCTTTTGATGAGCCCATGACCAATAAGGCTTGGTCTTCCAAATGTAACTAATCATTTTCTTTGTGAAGGAACAAATCAAGACAATAAAAAATGTTTGGATCATTGATAGTGGTTGTTCTAGGCACATGACAAGCAATAGGTCACTACTCCTAAATTTTGAAAGAATTGATGGAGGGCCAGTTACTTTTGGAGGAGATGAAGGTGGTTACATTTCTGGAAGGGGCAAAGTCACAAATGGTAAGCTCAACATTGAGAAGGTAAACTCTATCAAGGAGTTTGGATACAATCTTCTGAGTGTATCTCAATTTTTTGATAAGAGTCATAAAATGCTATTTACTAAGCATGAGTGCATTGTTCTCAAGCCCGGGGTGTTCATTACTCATAAGCATATCCTGCTCAGAGCCCCCAGGAAAGGGAAAAATATACAAGATGGATTTGCAAGAAACATCTCCCTTAGGAGTAGTTTCATGTTATCAGAATAAGCAGGGACTGGGGTCTTATGAGATAGCTCCTCCACACACAATCTTGTCTTTGGATTTAAAGTTAGATGCTTGACTACGGATTAAACTTCAAGGAGACTCCCATTCACATAGATAACAATAGTGCTATCTCTATCACTGAAAATCTAGTGCAACACTCCACGACAAAACACATCAATATTAGGTATTATTTAATTAGAGATAACTTTGAAAAGAGATTAAACAAACTAGTCAAGGTTAACACAAATTAACAATATGTTGATCTGTTCACCAAAGTCTTTGATGAACAAAGATTCATGTATCTTATATCAGCTATTAGGATGATTAACTTTGAGTAGCTTTTCTTAAAACAATCATATTATTTCTGAAACTTATGTGTCCTAAGTTGTCTATTCTATCACCTTCATAATCTCTTGTTTTCTCTGGATGAAAATCTTTTTAGAACTTTCCTTAGAATTTTTAAAAAATCTTGGTTTATTTCCTTTAGAAGATATAGTTTTATTTTTGGAAGAACCTTATGCCTTCAAAGCAAATAACTGCCTAAGTAAATTGCCTTCGGAAGAAATATCTGAAATCTCTTCCGAAGCTTAAAATTTTCTCTTAGGCACTTACATGTTTTCAAGGACAATCTTCTTCCGAAGCAATTTAACTCTTGGAAAATTTATTCTTAGCTGAATAAAACTTTTAAGTCCTAATTTCTTCCAAAGCAAAATTTTCAAAAACACTTAGGAAATTCTTCCGAAGTCATTTTGGCTTCGGAAGCTTTTTCATTAAAACTTCCAAAGACAATTTACCTACAGAAGATTTTCGAATTCCAAGAAAACTATTTTTGAGAAAACAACAAACTTCTTTTTCAGAGGTGGGACCAACATCCGGATTTTAAAGTTTATCCTCTTTCATTAACTTTGTCTTAAATTCTGTTCATATAAGCCCAATGATTTCCCCCTCTTTCTATCATCTTTATCTTTCCTCCAAACCTAAATCCCCAAAATTCACTCTGCAAACCGCCTTTGTTCTTTCTTTCCTTCACCATTAAGCTTTCCTAAATGGCCAACCTTTACAAAAAAATGACCCTGATTTCTCAATGCAGTTACACAAGTAGCACAATCAGGTTGCCCTATTAAACTTGTCAAGAGGTTATTCTAGATGGGGAGAAGGCACTATCTGCTACAATGCAGGGGAGGAAAATCTTCATCACTCCACCCATCATAGACACTCTTCTTCAGCTGGATGATGAAGAAGGTGAATTGTCCTTTCCTAAAGAAGTTGTTAACCAATCATTCCAGCAGATGGGCTATGAAGGGGAATTTTCTGTAAAGACCTTCAGGAAAGAGAAGGTCTCATCCTAGTGGAATTACTTACTACATGTGCTCATCCACAGCTTATCCAACAAGCATGTGGGTTAGGACTAGATTCCTGAAGATCTCTCCTTCATAGTGCATGGGATGGTTCAGGGGGTCAAGTTTCGTTATTCTCAATTTGTTTATATAAACCTGCTTGCTAACTTAGACTCCTTAGAATATTACATGTTTCCTAGATATGTTCAACACATTCTCAACTGTGAATTAGGCTCACAGTTGAGGGAAACAAATAATATTCTTAAACTCAGACAAATGAAGCCTGACATCTTTAATATCTTGAAGAAGCCAACTGTTGGCTTCTTTGGGATAGAAACAACCCCGGTCCCAAAAATGTTAGAGCTTATTGCTCAAGGTGACAACCTGGCAACACAAGCCAGTGTTGATCTCAACCACCAAAACAACCACAAATCACCCTCACTTAGCAAAGGGGATTCAAATGAACCCCTGCACAAGCTATTCACTCTTGCAAACCCCCATATCACTACCTACACAGGAAGAAATGGAATCTAGAGCTCCCACTTCTCCGGTGGAGCAAACCACTCCCATCCCTTCAACTATCAGTCCTAAGGTTCCTCATGCTCAAACTGGTGAGCTCACAAGCCTAACAACCTTAACCCTTCATTCTGAGTCTCTACACTCAGATGAACAACCTTTAGGGGAAAACTATCATCCCCAACCTTTGGACTTAAACCAACCAAATCCCAACCTTGACTTCTATACTAATGAAGACATAGGTTTTAGTGAGTATCATGAGATCTCTCCATTCCTCCCTAACTCAAAGTGAGTTGAGTGCTCCTGAATCACCTATGTCTAGCCCACATTAGTTACCTATCACTATGGTGGATACTTCTGAACCTGTTCAGGATATCCATATGGAAGAGGCTCTCACTTCAACAAGTGATTACATAATTAAGACCTCAACCATGGCAACTCAACCCATTAACACTTCAACTGAAGTTGTCATTGAGCTGAGGAAAACTAGCAGCCAAAAACTCCAGGCTGGTGGTGAGAGAGAAGACTTTAGTCCAATTCTCTTATCCCGCAATGATTCTTCTAATGAAGATGAGGGAAATCTGAGACTAAAGGGGCAAAAACTATCAAAAACATGCACGTATCTAGTCTCCAAGGTTAGTCACCTTGAATTTTAGGTGACTACCCTGCAAAACAGGGTCAATGATTAGCAACTTGAGATATTTTATCTAAAGGAAAAACTAGCTAGGAGATCTTTAAGAAGAGCTTAACCAGGAACACAAGAACTTGTGAATATGGTTGATCTAACCTCTAACTCACCTATGCAAGTGGGTGATGCTACCAAAAAGGGGGAGAAAGTCATCACAGACATAGAACCTGGGAGTTCCTCACACAATATGGATATTAAGGACTCACCATCCTCACTTGCAAGTGTTCATACTCAACAACTTCCTCAAGTTCACATTGATGTGGACTCTATAGAATCCTTCATTCAGAGTCTTTTTAAGGAAGGAATACCAAGGGCAGTGTCATCTCCACCTCGAGGAACTAACAACTACATCATAGGGTGGATGTATGATGCCAACAGAAGAACCCTTATTCTTCAAAGAGTTCAAGGGCAGCAAGAAGTCTTTAACTTTCAGACCTTGAACTACTATGAAGGTCTTGACCTTATCAGCATGCCACTTGTTAACCCAAGCCAATTTAGACAAGCTAATAAGCTGGCTCAAAGGATACAATACAAAATTACTAAAGAGTTTAGACTTAGAAGGAGACAAAGGCAATTAGGTAATACTATTGGTCAACTGGATGTTGAGGCAGACCCTAAGATTAGCTTCAAAGGGGAAACCTTGACTGAAGACCTAGTGGTAGAGCCTGAGAGCCCTATCACATCCACAACAACTTTAGCAATTCATTCCCTCAGAGAAGCACCTGCTTGTGAAGGTGTCTCACAACCTCTCTCTGGCCAGAGCTTGGAAGCTACACCAAGCAATGAAGGCCAAAGCTCTCTCCACCCTAAATCACAAAGGTCTATGAGTGACAAAGGGAAAAGGAAAATGACTTCTGAGGAGATTGAGGATGAGGAGAGAGAGGAAGAGGAAGCTAAAGGGAGAAAGTTCCTCTACTAGGTCTGCAAGATTCATCGAAGCTGCTATCAGGGCAGCCGCCAGGTCAAACACTCAGGATGATAAGTTGAGGGAAGTCAGGATAAGCTACTTGCAGACTAGGAACTATGATATTGATAATATCATCTCCCTCCCCTTAGATGAATTAAATGAACTGGTTGACATGGAATTGTCAAAGGAAAGAAAGGAGATAGAAGATGCAAAATTACTTCTTCAAATTAAAGAAGAAAGAAGACAAAAAAGACTCTACAAGCATGTGCCTACCCTCTCCCCAGATCGAGAAAGTGTTGTACAAGAGGATGTGGCTCCATGAGAACCTCAGGTAGACAAAGAAAGTGATAGGATCAAAATGATCAACTACCTGAGTGTCATAGGCCTCTATCAGGAAAATGTACTTCTTCCCTTATCCTTTGAATACATTGAGTTTGAGTATCTCGATTAGCTTGAACTTGAAGTAACCAAAGAAAGAAAAATCACAAAGAAAAGGTTAACGGAAGAAGCTGTAAAGTCAAGAGCCATTATCCTGAAGAGTATGAAGAAGTCTGCTCATAGGCAGAAGATGACAAGCTTCTTGAAGCTGTATGGATTCTTTGGAAGGAGACTTGGCCCTATGTCTCTATCCATTATGGATGAGCATATAAGGGTGATCAAGCAGAAAATTCAAAAAGGAGAACTAGTTGACTTACACTCCCCACCAAGTCAGGTCCCTCAAGAAGTGGAGGTTAAGGTTGAACCATTTGAGATAACACAATTTGAACCTCCGATTGAGCATCAACAATCTTATACTTCTGATCCACAACAGGGTTCTATCCCCTCTCAATCTAAACCTGTGAGAGAGGAAGACCCAACTGAGCAAGTCAAAGAAGATTAACAAGGTGCTGCAAGCCAGTCTTCTTAGTTAAAAGGTTCAAAAGGGAGAAAAAGGATGGCCTCTAAACAAAATCCAAAGAAGAAGAAGAAAGAGGAATCCATCTCCAAACCGCAGGATGAGTCAGAACATCCTGAGGATGTGCAACAAGAGAAAACTACACCAACTCCATTTCAAGTAGCTCCTCTAGCATCAGGAAGACCCATATTTGTCTTGGACATACACTATAAATCTAGAAAGATGGCATGTCATCGAAGATCAAGGTGTTGAAGATGTCTAAACATGGTAAAGGGGTTGAAGAGTCTGAGTGATCCTGATCATCTTATGAAAAAAAGGATGGTCATTATCATGATGAGGACTGTAGATATCTGATGTCTTCAAGTGTTTTGGTAGCATCAGCCTAGGAAGAGTTTGTAAGATTTCATATAAGGCTGATGCAACTTAAAACATCTAAAGTCTCTCCTACATGCATGCACAAGTGTATTGAAGTAGAATGCTTAAGAAGTTTCACACTCTTCCTTAGAAAATATTGTAAGTGTGAAATCTTCCGAAGCCAAGACCAATATCTTCCGAAGCCAAACATGAACTCTTTCGAAGCTTTAAAGACAAAGTCTTCCGAAGCCAACTCTTGAAGACTAATTTGTTCCAAAGCTTTGAACACATGCTATTATCTGATGTACCTTTACCAATAAGCTGGACCACCTTTCCCCTACAACTCTGATTAGACACCAACTTTACATGAGTTGGTGAAAGGTCCATGCTTTTGATAACTGTACATTGAGGTCTTGAGTCTGTACTATCTACTTTATGTACTTTTATCCTTTTTTTAATATATTAGGATGTGAGCTATGCCATGTCATAGTCACTAGTCAAAAGGCAATATGCCATTTGACTCTACATTGAATTTGTTGTTGTCTAGATCATGTATCCAACTGGCCTTCAAAGTATGGCCGGTTGTAGGATTTAGTATAAGTATCTCTGGTCCTTGTATCTTGTTGTCATTACTTTGTAAACACTTATGATGAACTAGAAAGAAATATACATCATCCTTGAAAACTAAATACTTGTGTTGTTCTGTCTCTTTATTAATTGTTTTTCTTAGCTCTCATATAAACTGGTTTTTCTAGTTCCCCATTTGAGCTGTTAAGTGTTATTGAATATTCTCCATTTGTGTTATGGTGTTGTAAAAGTGCATTGCACCCTTCTAATGGTCCTATAAAACTTAATTCTTCCTCATCTTCACTCAAAGTACAAGAGCTATCATCATCATTGTTAGAAAATAAGCAATTTCAGCACTTTCAGTCTCTTTAAAATGATAAGGGGAAACATGTGATTTCACACTGTTCTTTATTGACTTTTTATCCATTTCAAGAGCTTCTACTTTAGCCACCAATGTATCCAAACCAATGGTTTTGAGATCAAGGGTGTTCTTGAACATGGATATAATCTGCTTCCTACTTTATGGCAAAGTATGGAGCATCTTTTGTTTAACTCCTTATTGGCATATTTCAATTCCAAGATATTCATCTCCATTACCAATTGCATAAAGCTGTGGAGTTGTTGAAGAACTGATTGACCCTCAATATGATAGAATGTTTCATATTAAGAACAAAAAGTATCCTTCTTTATGCTTCAAATTTCATCACTCCCTTCATAGAGAGTGTGAAGAATCTTCCATAAGGAATTTATTGTTTTATAGTTCTCACAGCTGATTAGTATATGTTCAGGTTAAGCCATACTAAGCAGGCTATATGCTATAATATTGACTTTAACCTTTTTAATATCCTCAGATGTTAGACCTTTTGTACTTACGGGTTGATTATTATCTTTATAATCTGGTCTAAGAACCGGTGGAATATAAGGACCTTCAATTTTTGATACCCATAAATCTGAATCATTGTAGTTTGCATGATTCCTGAAATTTATTTTCCTTGATTTAAAATTCGTTTTGGTTTCCAACTTTGGGGGTTAGTATGATGATCCACCGAAAGAATTACTCATTTTAGTTAAAGTATTGATTTTTAACTAAAACAAAATTCTTTTTGCATATGAACTAGTTTGTGACAATCACTTGATTATTGACTAATTAAGTTGTTATAGTCATAATCAGTTAATCCTCTTGATTATTGTTAAAATTAAATCAAATCGAGGATGTTTGTTGATTTGACTTGAACAATTATTGATTATCAATCAATAACACAAAGCTACGTATCAATTAATAATAATGTAGATCAATGTAATCTGAGCAATGTAACAATACTCGCTGAACGATAAATCATAGTTTTATTGTTAAAAAAACTACACCAAATCGTTGAGTATCTTGAATCTAAGTTATAAACACTCAAGTTGTTATAGCCACTTTAAAAGAAACATTTTTTACTTAAAATCAATAGAACTAATTAGAAAATTGATAGATCTTATGACATAAACAATCTATCCAATAAATCTAACACTAACAAATTAATTGATCTAAATCAATGAGCACTTGGCTCTAATACCACCTGTAAATCCAAGAATCGCAGACAAGAATTATCAGGTTAGATTAATTCGAATAGTGATTGCGGAATTATCACTAATCGATGTTTAATTAATTAAATACGAATTAGCAATTGCAACAATAAAGTAATAATTAAGAACAAAACAATTAATTGCAATAAATGAAGGACAAAGATTTGATTCAAAAGTATTTTACTAAAACAAAATTAATGATTATAGATACAAGATCGATGTTTGTCACTAACACTTTATTTTTCTCTCAAACTCACTTAATCACACATAGTTTTAGATGAAGCAGAATCTTTTCTAAGAATTGATAATAATATAGTAAGTAACAAAAACACAAGAAAATAATTTTCAAGGTACTTGTATATATTACATCTCCACTAAAAGTATTACAAGACTCTTACGAGCATTTTACAAGATTTACAATGAGAAACTATATATACTATCACCTACATCCAGATTTACTTTGATATCAAGTGGAAACCTATAACTAAAGCAAATACTACAAAGCTAAAGTTAGGGTATCTTAGAAAATGTCTTATCTAAGATTTGGTAGTCATGACATGTCCACGACTTACCTTTTGTCACCTACTTAAGTTAGGAACTTTATTAACCGATAAATGTGAATAGTGGAATAAAGTATGGTTAACTACATGGGCTTTTGAAAAAACGCCATGCAGTAAATCAAAGGTCTGTAACAGAGTGTCAGAAGGACCATATTTTTGTCCACTGGTTCATAGTTGTGCCTTCTGAAGGTTAATTGGCTTCGGAAGAACATGTTCTTTCGAGGCCAATTATTCTTCGAAAGAGGCTTACTTCTTCGGAGGCTTAGGGACTTCTACTTCGGAAGAGAATACGTTGTCTTCGGAAGTTGGAGTTCTCCTTTGGAAGTTGTTCTTGAACTTTGTCTTCAGAAGAACTCCATTTGCCTTTGGAAGTTCCATACTTAGATTCGGAAGTCCTTAATTAGTCGCACTAAAATTCTCTAATTGTTTAGTTTTGGTTGCACTAATCTTTCTAGATCCAACAAACTCAACCTTTGTTGCGGCCCCTTGAGGAGAGTTAGTGGATGGGCGTTATAGTCATACTCCCATCTAACTATGGATTCAAGGTTGGGACCATCAACCATTAAAAGAAAGGATTTGCCTTTGGTTGCTGATCCTTTCCTTTCCTTTCCTCCTCTCTCAGTTTTAGCTTGGCCAGATGAAGGCTTCTTAGATAATTCTTGATGTGAGTAGCTATCTTGGAGTTAGAGGGGTTGGATAATGGCTTTTCTACTAACTCGACAATATCAAATCTGCTGAAGTGTAGCAGAGTTAAGGCATTGAGCTTATATATCTCTCCATTCTCTGTTTTAACAACAAAGTTGTGAGAAGAGTCTTCGAACCTCCATTGGATGATCTTCTTTCTTGGCACAAGGGGATTAATCAGCATTCTATCCCCTTTCTTGGAATCCAGTAGAGTCGCCAGCCTTCTTCTTAACTTCTTCTTTTCATTATTTAGGGAATTAGAGTTAAGGCCAAGGAGTTTAGCAACTTGGTCCAATGTTCCTCTAGGCATATAAGGGAATTAATCTTTTATGAGGGAACATGAGGAGCCATCAACATAAGTCAATTTGACAGACTCCTTCTCGCAAAAGATGTCTCTCAAAGTTGTACACTTGATGAGCTTTATCTTGATCTCCTTAAACTCCTCTGAGAATAGATGTTTAGAAGGATGAGGGGATGGTTTTAGTAGTTGTTGGGTAGGCAGTGATGTTTGGGTTCTCGGAAGTGTTTTGGTTTGAGGATGGGTAGTAGAGGTGGTTGTGGTGATGGTGCAGGAATGAAGGATAGTGTAGGTTTAGGGGTGTATGGTTTAGAGGCAGGTTTAGTTTTAATGGGAAATAGGAAAGGGGTTTGTTCAGGTTGTGGTTGAGGTGTGGTTTGAAGATCATCCTCTATCCCCTTCTATAGATCTCCTTCCTTTTCCCTGAGCGAATGCCAACCTTGATGTCACTGACATGTCCCTGCAAAGGTCTTCATAGACATGGGACCCACCTGCCTGTCAGAGAAGCCATGAGGCTAGAGATAGTCCTTCATCCAGGCTTTATCACCTATCTTCCTGACATCAGCGAGTCCTGCTTCTTCTTCCTTCTTTTTCTCCTTTGTAGCTTCCTTTCTCTCCTTCTCTATCTGATCTTGCTCTTTTTTGAAGAGCCATAAGATCGTATCATTATTAGGCGGAGACAATTATTCTGGAGAGAAACCCCTAGAGATCAAAAAAGTTATCCTTTCCCGCCTTAGCTGCAAGTGAACCTCTTTTTCATTCTTCTCCCTATCTTCCTCTAAAGCCAACCTAGTTGCATCTTCTTTAGTTGCTTTCCCAAACTCAATTAGCTACTCTATTGGTAGAAAAAGCACTTCTTCACTGATAGCTCCAAGCATGAAAGGACTGTCATTGATTTCCCCCCCTCTACCATTGTTGATAGCCTCCTAGTTGGCTGCCACTACTTTGTTGCTTGCAGCTAACGGCTTCCCAGTTGGAATTCTATCTTTCCTTTTAAGCTTCTCTAACCTTTCTTCCTCATAAAGCTCTTCAGAATTCATCTTCCTTTTTCCTTTGACATCTTCGTAAGTGCTAGACTATGGGGGTTCTTGGATGGATGTTTCAAGTTGAGAGATGGTGGTTGGAGCTTGATGTAGTGAAGTTGTTTGAGTGAGAGATTGGCTGAGAAAATCTTCACTTTTCACCTTAGATTCTAGTTCTAGAATTGTATCTGTGATAAACAGATCCTCAGATAGGGAAAATAGCCCTTCCATAACTTCTATCTCAGCTTCGGAAGATTGCAATTGTTCATCTAAGGCTTTGACTTCTACTTTGGAAGTTTGTGGCAATGCACTCTCTGTCCCAACTATTTTAGCTCTTGGGCCATCAGTTTCCATTTCCCCTTTGAAATTAATCTCAAATTCCATGTAGACCTTAGGTTGACCAACTTCTTTGATAGTGGTAGAAGGTGCATTCAACCACTAAAGTTCTTCAGCTCCAAAATATGCCACAACAACATCAGGGCTTGGTTGTTCAATGGAAGATCCAAGAAAGAACTTGGAGAAGAACCTGTTCAGATCTTGGAACATCATTTGATTCATTTAAAGAACAATTGGAGGGGGCTCAAGAAAAACTACTGCTTGATAAGCAGGGTATCATGAAGCTACAGATGTTAAAGCTTGACCCTGTGGTTTCGCATGTGTTTGCCTCTAAAAACTCTCCCCTGTTTTGGTAGTGCAGGATCGGTGAAGGGGTTCACTTACAACATAACAACACAAAGAGGAGATTAACCAAACATAATTAAATAGTAAACTGGATTAACCACAAGTTTGACACTAAGAACACAAGTAATAAGTAAGAGACAGAACAAGAGAACACAATTGTTTGGTTTTTAAGGATGTAGTATATTGCTTTCTCAAGTCTATTACAAGTGTTACAAAGCATATGAAAAAGATACAAGAACAAGGAATACCTATACTACATCCTACAGCCGGGTATACTTTGAAAGCCAGCTGGATACAATTGACTAGACACAAAATTTGATCGATGTTGAAGGTTCAATCAAAAATATAAGTAAAATTACTCAAACCGAGTTCCTAATTAGTTAGGGAAGTCGGGTGTCGAACTACGAAGAGTCTGTGGTAAGTGTTTCTCTAATAATACGATGTTTAAAGAAAATTACAATAAAAATAAATCTTGGTTTAGGAATTTGTTGAGAATTTAATGACCACGAAAACAAATATTGGAGAAAGATGACCTCTCCGGGATTCAAGTTAATTAACAACTC
>BJCM01159573.1:0-11799 GCA_018326385.1 Flaveria bidentis
TATATATATATACATATATATATATATACACACACACACATATATATATATATAACGAGGGCGGGCAGATACGCTGAAAACAAAGAAATCAAATCTGTGATATTGATTCAACAATTATGGAAAATGATAGTACACACGGAATTAAATGTTTGGGACATTAAAAGGATTTAAATGATCAAATTGCTATAATCAAATTAGAAGTTTGAGAAGTCTAAGCAAAATAAAGAAAAAATGATAGGAAACTAGTCTATACTGAGGTAACATAGAGAAAATAGGCATAGAGATGCCAGTTCATTATATGATGTGTCGGTAGATTCAACACAATAGGCGAGTAGACCACATTGTTGAATCAAATTTAAACTAATTTGTTCAACATGCTCTGGGTTTTCATCTTATCCTTGGTTAACATTATCAACGCATTTCCAATAAGAGGTGACGAGCAAAATAAACGCCACAAATGTGTGCGGATGACCATAAAAATGAACAAAGCACATGGAAAAACTGCTAAGTGCAATCAACCTAATAACTAATGTTGTTGGTGTGTTATGTGCAAAAGAAAAAAAATGCTCTAACAAGAACATAGGTTGTGTGCCTCTCTGCTGTGCGATGGCACTGACTTGAGGATAAGCATAACCTAAATATTCTAGAATTCATTGTTGTTTGCCCCTCTCTGCTTTGCGATGGCACTGACCTAAGGCTTGGCATCTCATTGAAAGCTCTTAGAATAGTTTCTTCTAGTCAAATACCCGTAGACCGCTCAAAAATCTCCTAAGGAATGTTGATTATCATATAAGTGTGGGATCCACAAATGCTCGTTGAAATAATATAACCTAACATATCACCAATGTGAGTCGAAAATTTGTGTATAGATTTAAGTGGACAAATATACTGACAATCATCGTGGCTGCAACTCTCAACAGTCAAAATCATTGTGTGCATCTTATAGCTCTACTATGATTTCCTAAAAGTGCTATTGACTCTCAGACAAATGAGAATCTTGTATCAAAGTACATATAAAAGGGTCCCAAATGATTACGATATACCTGTATGATTCCATATAAATCTTTATGACCAAATTAAATTGAAGATGTTTTGCTCAAGAAGAAAAATTGGTTAAATGATTTCTAAAAGGTTTCAATCCACCTCAAAAGAAAAACACAAAAATATGTATTTTTTTGTTTTAATTCAAGTTGCTTTTGTGTTTTCGCTATCTTCTTTGCGGCGATGTCGGACTATATAACTAGATGAACTCTTTGAATCACTAATTAAAAGGATCACTTATGAGGTGATAAAATGATTTTCTGTTAAAAGGGTCATGTCTGAGATGATAATCAGTCTTATTGTTATATATCAAAAGTTAGATTTTGAGTGTATGGAAATGTATGATGTCAAACTCATAACGATGAGCCAATTGCACAATTGAATCATAATTATGAGCCAATAACATGATTGGACCATGAGTATGGGGCAACCATGCGATTAGATCACAAGAATGAACCAATCGTATGAGTGGATGAAGGAGTCTAAGCCAGTCGCACGAATGAATCATGCGTATGGGTCCAGTCGCACGACTGAAACTCAAAACAGTATAAATAGAGGGGTTAGTCGGTCGTATTCCTTACCACCCTTCAAAGCTCTAAAAAACCGCTCATACACAAAAACACTGCCAAAATTCCAATTATTGTGATTATCCTTTGATGGTGATTTTCCTACTCATCTACAGGTACTTAGCAACTGAAATTAGTCCAAATGAATGGATTAATGGAAACCTAAATAACCGAAAGTGTTATGATCAATAACCGAGACAATACTCTAAAATAGACCACTTAAATGGACATAAAAGTTGATTTAAAATACACTAAGTGCTATTTCGAGTCCCAGCGAATCTAATGAGTCTAAGCACGAAGTGTAATATAACGTTTTGAGAAAGATTCTGATTTAGAGTGTGGAATAGAGCAAGATGCGAATAGACACTCCATATGAACCTCAGTCGCATGATTGAGCCAGTCGCATGATTCAATCGCACGAGTGAATCAATCGGTGACTCAGTTGCACGACTGACACAACTGCATGGCTTAACATACGACTAATTTCAGTCGCACGCTTAATCACATGACTGAACTCAGTTGCAGGCTTAATCGTACGACTGAACTCAGTTGTATGGTTCATCGCACAATTGAACCAGTTGATCAAAATCAATTTAAATTCAACTATCATCTCTTATGCACAATTCTAATGTAAATGTTTCTTGTGTTGCATCAATATGGCTGATACATGGACTATGAGCATTAAGCACAACATATGTGCTCATCTGGATGCTACATCTTGGAATGCTTCTAAGTTCATTGGGATCATAGCCATCCTGCATAGATCAAGGATCTAAAAGGATATTTCTACACCACGCACACCGTACGGATCTATTTACCAAGCATTTTGGGAAAGTGTTGTGGTTGACCAGTCCGTTGAGCCCCACTTTAACTTGAGCTCTGTATTCGGACATGAGATTGAAGTTAGTGAAGACGATATGAGGAGGCTCTTGGACTTAGGTGAGGATGGTGCCTAACCATCCAAGCTGCATCCCCTAACTATTCGGGGATGTTTTCTGAGGATCAAGTATGCTGGGGACATCAATGTCGGCATGCTGAACAAGAGCAACATGTGCCCCCAGTTCAAGTACTTGGCACATGTGATCCTCAAGTGCATAGTCTCCAGACGTGGACGAATTGATGAGATGTCTGACCAAATCCAGAATGCATACGTTGCACTTGTACTGAACCACTCATTCAGTTTCTCCTGCATGTTGTTCTCCTACTTGATAGAGAACATTGAGGCCAAAGGTAAGGAAGGGTTCTGCATGTATCCACGTTTTTTGTAGATGATTATACATGAGAAGCTTCCTTTGATGCCGAAGGAGAAGGATTATGTTGTTGTATTAGAGGTGATTGATGACACCACACTGGGGAGGATGAAGGTGTACTGGGGGAAGCAGGTGAAGCCCCCGGTCAGGAGACTGTTTGGCCATCTGGTAAATGAGGATTATGTGGCGCCCCCTCGTAAGAAGTGGCATCATGATGATAGTGATTCCGATGTTGAGACCATAGTGGTTCCCACTAATGACACTGACGATGATGATGATGACCATGATGACGGTGAAGGTGGTGGAGATGTTGGTCCCAGTCAATCAAGGGCCACCGACACATCTATTATATCTCCATCAAGTCCACACGGTATTTCTGATTCACCTGGTGGATCTGAATAGGCTGCTTTCCACCAGGACTTCATGTTAGATGAAGAAGAAGGGTTTGATGATGAGCCTCTCATCAGGCAAGTCGTTAGCCAGGTTGTGGCTACCGAGATTGGGAAAGAGGCGGTTAGTGGACGCCAAGCTGGGTCTAACGGTGGTGATACTGATTTCACTGATCCAACATACACACCCAACCACCCGGTCAGCTCAGGGGTAGCCCCTATAGCCAATGGGTCCAAGAAGAAGTGGATGGCACATCTCTATGGAAAGAAGGGTAACAGCTAGAAGATTACCTTGATCACTTCTTCCACCATCATAACCACAGTCACCACCACTACCACAACCACTAACACTCCCACCACCACTCATACATTCACATCCACCTCACCCTCAATACCCAACACAACTCCAACATAATCCACTTCCATTCTTATTCCCATCTTCACCACATCCACCACTACACCAACTACTCACCAAGCCAACACATCCACCTACTTGCCACCTACACCGGGCTCTACTCTACCCACTGTCGGGTTAGAGGAACAGCTGGTAAACCTTAACAGACTGGTGCTAAAGCTACTAGCCACAAATGAGCTGAGAGCCAATCATATGAACCAGCTGGTAGCGATCAATACCGCCCAAGGCAAGCAAGTTGCTCAGCTGATTGAGAAGAACGCTACTTACGAGAGAGCATTAGTTCGAGCTCACCATGCACTAGCGGCTCAAAATGAGCTTATGATGGCCTCTGTCATGATGATTGAGGGATTGGTGAAGAAGAACAAAAAGCTCATACTAAGGTTGAAGGGATCTAAGGGTGAGCCCTTAAAGATTAAAGATGATGGTGGAGATGATGATGGTGATGATGGTGGATGTGATGATGGCAGATGATGAATCAGAAGAAGATGATCTTGATGAAGAAGCAGGACGAAGTGGAAAGGGTAAGGGAGATGATAAGGATGATGATGATGATGATCCAGAGGGTGATGTTTTGAGTGATGAGGAGCTACAAGGAGTGGATGTGATTGAGATTGTAGATGTCACATCTTATTGCTATCCATAGTACACTGACCCGAGGGCAACGTTATCCCTAATTTGGGTGAAATTTTTAGCAGTGATACTTTTGAGAAGTTGGAGGAGATGGAGAAAGAAAAAGAAAAGGATGAAATTAAAGCCTAAGCTTCAGATGCTAATGTTGATATTAAGAAGGCTGAATGGGTAATTTGTTTTGCATAAATGAAAGCCCAACACGCACCCCCAAAGCAAAATGCCTACACCAAACTTTACCGAGTCAAAAGACATCAGAAAGTGTCAGGAAATATCATTGTGTGGGCCTATTTTGAAGAATTGGATGTTTATGTTATGAAGAGAGAGAAGGGGATTGAGTACTTCAGATATCCACATGATCCCAAGACTCTTCCTGGTTTTGAGCAAAACAGATTGGCATGTTTAGACCATTTGTATGCCAACCCGAGGAAGATGTTAGGATGGTTCTAGATAGCGCTAAAGAAAGAATACAACACCATATGGGTCAACTTCAGGCCTTAACAACCTAATTGGTTCATTCATAAGACAGAAGTTGATCCTATATCTGGAAGGCCTAAAGTAGTGTTGAAGTGGAGTCCTCCAAGCACAATGTCTAAGATTCCCTTATAGGAGATGTCTCAGGACATCACTCCATAATTCAAATGGTGGTATTATGATTGGAGGATTGGGTAAGCGGTCATAGTTTTGAACAGAGAAGGAAAGATTAAGACTATCAGGGTATTTGACCTAATGTGGCTTACTAACTTGTCTGCTAAAGATGTCCACACTTTATACAAGGGGCCACTGTTCTATGAGAAGCATGATATTGTACAAGCTCTACAATTCCAACATGTTATACAACTATGCTTTGCATTTGAGATACACACAGGAGTCCCTAGAGAAGAGAAGTACAAGAAATTTCAAGAGTATGTGAAGAATGTTCAAAATAGGCTAAACTTATTGACTTCAGAGGAAGATGTCCCAAGCTTATGAACAAAAGATTGATACATAACAGAGCCAAAAGCTTGCTGAAGAAGTACTAAAGATTCTAGAAGAAGGTGATGACCGTGAAGTTGAAACTAAGCTCCTCATGCATCTGCAGTTTGATAAATTCAGCCTGATTTGGTTTCAATATTAGAGCAATTGCATGCCACGAGAGCAACAACAAAAGAAAGACTGAAGAATTTGGAGAAAACCAAGGGGGGGTTTGTTGATACATTATGTTCCTAGATTATTTTCTTAATGTAAAAGTCTTTCATTTCTTACACATGTATAATGTAATTATTCAATGAAATATGATATTCTTTTGATGTTTATTTGTCATTAAGAATTAGATATTATTATTGTATTTGGTATATTTGGGTACAACAATCAGAGAGATTACAGAGCAAACGTCTACCTTGATAGAGCTATTTGATCAAATCACAAGTCCCAACTCTATGGAAGACAATAGGATCATGGCTTGGAAGTATGATCCAGAATAGGATTGTGTAATCATCAAGCGGTCATCCGGAAGAACTGAATACTTCCATGATGTAGAAACCTACTAAGTCTTTGTGAGAGAGACATTAAAGACTTGCAAAGTCTAATCATTTCCAACTATCCAATTCATCCAAGGGGAAGATATTTATTTGTGTATGTAGGTAGGCTGAAAACAAGGTTTAAAGATGATGTACTGAAGGAGGCTAAGAGAGAAGATGCTGAATATAAGAAAAGACCTCCAAAGGAAAGAAGATCAAACACCAACTCCTCTACATTAGTTGATGATGAATTCTTAAGGATGATTGGTTACACTAACAGGAAAACTACAACCATCAGAGTCATAGTGGGAAATCAATACACAATTCCCATAACTGAGTGGGGATATATTGAGAAAACAAAAAAATGGTGCTACTAAGGAATGCTAATGGATGAAAGGTAACAAGATAAGAACTTTTGACCCAGAAGAGATCAAATTGTACCACCCCATGTAAGGCCCCGTTCCCGAGACGCTCACAGCTGGTCAATCATTGCAAATAAGGTATATATTCATATTAACTTTAATAAAACATTTTAGTGGAAACATTAGAAAAAACATTTCTTTTCATGATAATTGCTTTTGCGAAATAATACCACATTCATTATAAAACATCGTTTGTTCGCATTACAACACAAAAACATTATATAAGGGAATGCGATCCAAAACGAGCCAAGTAGCCACTCCATGTCATCCTCAGCAACTATTACCTGCCAACTAGAACACACAAAAAAGTCAGCGTTGTTGAGTGAGTTCTAGTTTTATAAAAACATTATATTACCTTTCATTCGTTAAAACAATTTCTTTACTATCGTACATGATCACACATCATACAAACATCAAGGTAATAGATATTATCATCATCATCATCGTTTGTTTCGTACATTTCGCACGTTTCGCACATTTTGTACTTATAGCACATTTCGTACATTTGTTATATTTCACTTCTATATAGATCCTATCATGTACTTTACCCCCCTCTAGAGCACTAAGCAATTCATATAGAGTTCAGCGACAAGGACCCCATAACGCACGTATGGAGTGGTCACTAGGACAAACTCCCCCTGTGTGTGAACTCTTATGGGTTCGCCAAAATCGCACGCTGTATAACACACAGTAATTAGGAAATTGCACGTATCAGAGTAGTCACCAAGACTAAACTCTTACTTTGTGTATGAAACATTATGAGTTAGCTAAAATCACATATTGTAGACACACACAATTTAGCTAACAACTCTGAATGAGTTGTGAACCTCCTTTCATTTGCTTGCAATGCTTTTCATTCGTTCATTCGTTATGTTCCACTTTCAATATCTTAAGTCTTTCACTTCTTTAAGATAATACTTTACGTTCAATATCATAATCACACCACATAAAGTCACATCATCATACGTAATAAGGAACATAACATACCTAGCATACATAATCATCATACCTCATTAACATGCATAAGCATCACATCAATCACAAATCATCATTCATGGAATATCATACATCACCTATCACATCATCTATGACTTCAAAAAGTCAACCTATATTACCCTTGGGAACCTCCCAAGTAAAAGCCTACATTTTACTTTTTCCCCAAAATTCAGAAAATATTTTTAAGTCCTAGGCACATGGGCACTATTCAGGCGCATAGCCTTTCAGGCACATGGGGAACACTTAGGCGCATGGGAAACTTTCAGGCCCATGGGCACTATTAGGGTGCATGAACTACACTTATGTGTTTGGGCACATTCTAGGCGCATGGGCACTATGTAGGCGCATGAATGCCTAGGCGTATGGGAATCTTAGGTGTATGGGAAACTTAGGCGCATGAACACTTAGTCAATTTTCAGCCTATTTCTAGGCACATGGGTAATATTCGGGTGCATGTGGTTTTGGGCGCATGAGAACACTTAGTCAGTTATTTCTGTTGGGCGCATGGGCCATTGTTTTGACGTATGGGTAGTCTATAACACTCTTAAACATTATAACTTAGTTCACAATCATTATGTTCTAATCTTAAATCATACATCCTAAGACTTAGAAACACAACCATAACATCATCATACTCATACATTGCCCACAATCAAACCCCACCCATAAACATACGCACATACACACATATGGGTATAAAACCCAACTTTTATAAAAACGTTCATACCTGCATTTCCAATGCCAAAGTAGTTTAAAACAAGTAAAAGGGGGGTTCTAGAACTCACCTTAGCAGCCTCTTGGGTATGACTTCTTCAAACCCGTTCGAAAATTGAGTTCAAACACCTAAAACCCACCAAACACCCACACAAACAACATATAACACGTATGAGCAAATAACCGAGGCTTAAACCGGTTAAGAACAACTTAGAACCAAGAATTCTTACATGAATTCAACCTTATTCTTGATCTTTCTTCCAAAACCCGAAAGCTTCTATGCTTTCTCTATCTAAAAACCGGTTGAAAAGTGTAGTGTGAGAACATAGGCGGCCATACCGCCTTTTTACACCAACTTTTAAACTTTTTGTCCTTTCAGACACTTTTAACCCCTTAGCTTGGGTTAAATTGCTTTTATTTCTTTTTCTTCACTCTTATTCTTTCTTTTTTTTTTCTTATCTTTAAAAGAAATAACCGAGTGTTATAAGTCCACCCCCTTATATAGGTTTCGTCCCCAAAACCTGTTATTCCTGAAACAATCGTGGGTAATACTGTCACATCTCCTCTTCAGTCTCCCATGTTTACTGAGATCCCTTCCTGTGCTTCCACTATACACGCACAAGAGGAACCACTTTATTCTTTAACCTATCCTCCTTACGATCAATTGAAGATCATGTATAGGTTGGACTCACCTTAGTTTAGATTGTTTACTTTTACTTGTAATAGGTCTTTTGTTAGTTTCCTTTTGTAAGTACTTAGATTTATGTATTTTGGCAGTCTAGCGAAACTGTGAGCGAAACTATAAGTTTGCTCACAGTTTGCTGTTTTGTTTGCCTGACGAAACTGCTGTTTTGTCTGGCGAAACTATAGTTTCAGCAGTGCAGATTCGCTGACAGCGAAACTGTCTGCGAAACTATAAACTGCTATATATTGTTTTGTTTCTTTCTATTGTATGCAAGCTTGCAAAACCCTAATCGATTATCATTGTTGCAAGTTACCATTTCAAACCAGTTAATACACAGAATTATCCTTGTGCTTTATGTTATTGATTGTCATTGATCATTGTCTTATTATGAATGAGTTCTTATTGTGTTCAATCTTCTTTGTAATTATTGTTTAGTATATTTGTGAGATATTGAATGATTCTTAACATCATTTGCACTGTAATATGATCACATGGACCAACAATATGGTATTAGAGCCTTAGTGCTCATGATTTGTTGAGTTTCTTAGTGGTTTTTGTTCAATATCTTGTTTCAATCATTTTGGATCACTTATTGGATGTTTTTGATGTGGAAAATGATTGAGTTTACCTTGTTTTCTGTTGTGGAACCCTTGTTAATCATCAGATCTCAAATTAATTGAGTTTTTGATGATTTCAAATTGATTTTGTGTTGAAAAAGGGTTTTGGGATCGATTAGCGAAACTGTTGTTCATTCAGCGAAACTCTCAATCATCTTCCAGCGAAACTACGGGTTATATTGATTTCGAAATCGTTCTCTAGATGTTCTGTGAAACTAGTCTTTTTGAACGAAAGTTCACCAGTGATTGTGAAGGGTTTTCAAGCGAAATTGCTACTGAAAGTGTGACTGAACGAAAGTTCAAGCTTGTTTTGTGCGAACTTACTAGCGAAACTAAGCCTGTTGTGACAATCGGCGAGCGAAACTGCTACCGAAATTGTCAGCAAAATTAGATTCTTCTGCGAAAGTATCAGCGAAAGTAGTTTTTCAGCGAAATTACCTGCGAAGTTACCTTTTTCAGCGAAAGTGTCTGCAAAAGTATCCTATTTTTTGCCAAAACTACATCAATCTCAGCGAAACTATCATGTCTAAGTTAACATCACTCACACTTCCAGATCTTGAAAGTGTTGCTCCCAATAGACGTCCGAGACTCATTAACGGAGACAATTTTGAAGATTGGAAGAGATGTCTCAAGGCCTTTTTCTTCTACACTGATCACAACCAATAGGAATCGATTATTTCTTGTCCTCACATACCAACGGTTACTGTTGGTGATGTTGTCTCTCAAAATAAGGACCCATCCTCTTTCACTGAAAAGGATCTGAAGTTGATCGACCGTGATCAAAAGGCTTTTGGTGCTTTAACCCTCTGTTTGGCTCCAGACATTTTATAATCGTTTTGCAGAGCATAAAAATGCTAAATCTCTTTATGATGCACTGTGTGAGTTTTATGATGGAAATTCATATTTGGTAAAAGACAAGAGCAATCAGGCTGAGAAGGAATTCAACTCTTTTGTTGGATGCAAGAACGAGAGTTTGACAGATCTCACAAATCGTTTCTTGACTATTTCAAGCACCTTAAAGAAATATGATGAAAAGTTTTCTAATAGTGAACAAGTTAACAGGCTTCTAGATTCTCTTCCACCTCACTAGAGTCTTCAAGTGAGGATGCTTAAACAAGAAAGAGGGTTCACAGACTACAAGCTGATGGATATTATCAATAAGCTGAAATCCTTTGAGTTGGATATGAAGAGACGAAAATTTAACCAGACTATGATGCCCACATCTGGTTTTTTACAAAATTCTGCTTTCTTGTCATCCACTACAAGCTCTCAGATTCAAAATTCAATTCAAAGAAGAGTTAACACAAGTACATTTTCAGGTGGAAACAATAGTGTTGGAAGAGATCTGAGTAATTCTAAGACCAATGTTGAAACTTCAATCCCATCAGAAGCAATGGCTCTTTTTGGAATGTTTCTTCAAACCTATGAAGCACTAGTAGCTGGAGAGTTGAAAGGGAAGGGAATGACTATGGAAGACATGTATCAGGTGGATCCTGATGATCTTGAAGAAACTGATATTCAATGGCCGATGGCTATGTTGACCCTTAGAGCTCTGGAAAGAACTAGACGGAAGAACTTCAGTGGTCAATCATCTAATTCAAAACTAGGATTTGATAAGTCCAAAATAAGATGCTTCAACTGTAAACAATTGGGACACTTTAAACGTGATTGTCCATCCCCAATTGTCACCGATTCAAGCAATTCAGGAGTTCCTAGGTTAACAGTTGAGAAGGAGAAGGAAGATATGTATCACAAAAAGAAGACTGCATTGATTTCTAACTTTGATTGGAGTGCTGAGGTTAAGGAAACAAGAACTGAGATAAATCATGCTTTGGTTGTTGAGCTTGTTGAAGGGAATGAAAAGGAAGATGGTAATGATGGATTTTATCTTTTCAAGGAATTCAAAAGGGAAGTTGTGACATCTGAGAATGAGAAGGTAGAGAAAGATGCTGGAATAAGGGGAGGTAAATCTACAGGTATAAGAGAGGAAGAAAGTTCATGCACTGGGCAAATAATGGATTATGATGATGATGTTGCCACTGTTGAGGAAAAGAAGTCAAGTACTATGATGTGCCAATGTGAAAAAGCCTTAGCTGCTGAAAGGATTGTGATGGGACTTCCATATGAGGTAATTCAGGATATGTGCTCATCTGCTTGCAAAATTAGATTATTTGGGATTTATAAAGCTAATCGACTATTAATTGATAATGAAAAGGATTTAAAGAGAATCAATGATGAACTTAAAATCAATGAACCAAAATACTTTGTTAAATTAAATGAGGCTTTAAAAGAAAAAGATCATTTAAAACGAATTGTTTTGGAAAGAAATGTTGAGATTAACACTTTGATTCAAAGAGTTGCCCTTGCTGAAATTGAAACAAGCAAACTTCAGTCAAAGTAAGACAAATGGACCATTTTAGGAATGAAACATGATGATCTATGTAAGTCTCAACGGGGAGCTAGGATTAAAACAGGATTGGGTTATGAAAACGTAAAGGTTTATCCTCCACCTAGTACATACTATTATTCTCCTATGCATGTTCCTCATCCTTCTAATGATTTAATCAAAACAGATACT
>BJCM01159580.1:0-11396 GCA_018326385.1 Flaveria bidentis
ATTTTGATTTTAGAAACATCACCCAAAAGAATCTTGAGTAGTCATCTGTAACTACATAGCAGTACAAGTTGCCTGCGATGCTTCTTGTACTTACTGGACCAAACAGATCCATGTGAAGAAGCTCAAGAGGCAGTTCAATGGAATGAACCTTCTTTTCCTTATGAGACTTCTTTGTCTGTTTGCCTTTCTTGCAGGCGACACAAAAATCCCGGAGTTGGAAGTTTTTGACGTTTACTCCCCGCACGAGATCATTCTGGATTAAGTGATTCATCTTTCGTTGATTGATGTGCCCCGTTCTCCTATGCCAGGAGATTGAATCCTTCTCGGTAGCGTTTGACAAGAAGCACTGTACTTGATGATCTGTTGTAGAGGCCTTTTGATAGATCCAAGACATAAAGGTCATTATATCTTGAGGCAAACATTAATACTTGGTCCTTCGAGATCATATAGTCCCTTTTCAGGACATAGCACAATTTGTTATCCAAAAACTACCTTAAAACCCTTGTCACAAATTTGGGACACAAAAAGTAAATTGTTTTGAATTTGTTGAACGTAGTTTACCTTATCAAACTTTACTTTCTCATTCCTATCTCCCCTTGAGCTGTAATGTATCCTCTTTTATTTCCCGCAAAGGAAACATGACCTCCTTTAATTTGTTTGACGTTTGACAGGACTGCCCGGTTTCCAGTCATGTGCTTAGATGCTCCGCTATCTACGATCCAAGTATTTGTTTCAGCACTATAGCAAACACCCTGCACATTCAATGGAAATCATTACCCAAGCGTTAACTGGCTTGGGTGACTCAAAGGCATCACACATCATAAATTCCATCCATTGACCTTTTGAGGGTGAGGGAAGATCTATGGTCTTCTTGTTCTCATTATTAGATTCATGGATAGATTTCTCTTTCCATAAGCCAGTCTTATGTAAGGCCTGTTTGTGATAAACAGACGATTGGTTGATAGGTTGAACTTTAGGTTCACTGACCCTTTTTGGTGGAGTCATGGATCTTCATTTGGAAGAGCTTACTTTAGTGTCATAAAGTTCAACCTTCTTCTTTGGCGTATGATAATAAGGACAATAAGACGCAATGTGTCCATACTTTCCACATTTGTAACATGATCTGCTTTCAACTTGACGAGTTAAATGTTTCTGTGGAGAAGTGTGGGACACAAGTGTGACATTGTTTTGTTTGGGTTTTGGCATTTCTTGCTTAGATGTTTTAGCTGATTTAACAAAATTAATTGTTTGAATGTTTTTAACATCTTTTACCTTTTGTTTCTCTGGACTTAGACCTGAAGCACGAGGGTGGCTAACTTGTTTGGTCTTTTTGGGTTCAGAATTAGACTTGGTTGACCCAGACTCGACTTTAACCTTTTCAAATTGTTTGTCCAGATTGACACAAGGCATTTTACCTTGTGATTTTGACGTGGCCTCCTTTAGTTTAGTTCCTGATTTATTAGATTTACATGTGGAATCTGGATCACTTACTAAAGGAGTGGACACCACATGATCCTTGATGGGGTTGTTATTGATTGGTTTACTTTTAGCATTCATCAAGGTCTCATGTGGTGGTGGAACCACTTTATAGCCCAAACCCTCCCCATTGTTGCGTTCTCTCACTAAGTGTTGGACAATATGAGAAGAACTTGTCCAACTATACAGTTTTTGCTTTAAGGAATTTAGTTCTACTTCTAAAATAGTTTTTTGTTTCTTAGTGTCTTCTAGGGAGTTAAGATAGTACTTAATGTCATTAACTTGATTAAAAGCTACAGCTTCGGTTTCCTTAAGTTGTTTGTTCAAAAGTTCTATCTTTTCTTTATAGTTGTTCTCATTTTGTTTTAGAATTCTATTGGCTTCTGTGCACAGTTACAAATCATTTACTAAGCTATCATTATGATCTAATAACCTAGCAAATTTTAAGTCAATGCTTTCCCTAAATTTATACATTTCAAGCATGCATGACTATGAAATAATTGTTTAGTGGTACTTACCTGAGAGGGTGTGGATGAATCAGCCATCAAAGCAGAGTCTGACGTTTCTAGTTCTGGTGATTCTGGACTTGTTGAGCTTGTCCTTTCTTCAGGCAGGTGATCAACCACAGTTACAAATTCTTTAATACTTGATATCGCGAGCTCAACTGCAATATCACCCTCACTTGCTGAGTCGTCATCTAAGTCCTCGACACTAGATATGTTGGATTCTCCCGGAGACACAAACTGAAAGCTCCAATCTTGTCCTTCGTCATCATGAGCAGTCAAGGCTTTAGGATCCTTGCTTGACGAAGAAGGACTACCTGTGGGTTTATCCTGACGATTAAAGGGTGAGAAAGGATTCCTATTTCCCGTCTTTTTGGGCTTCACGCATTCACGTTTAAAGTGCCCCTTTTCACCACAGTTGAAGCAGGTAACCTTGGACTTGTCAAAGCCGAAAGTTGTGTCCTTACTAGCAACCAAGTTCTGTCCGGTTTTTTTGACTAACTTCTTAGCTCTCTGGACAGCACTTGCTAAGGCCCATATTATATCCATCCATTCTAACTCAGTCTCGTCTACCTGTTCATAGTCCTCATCTGCCAGATAGCAGTTCCCAATTTTCCCAGCAACTAGCCCATCATAGGAGTGGACTACTGCTGCTAAGTGGTCCATGTACTCCTTTGCTACCTCCATATTCACATTCCCGAGATTCTTGGTCTTCAGTTTTGTAGCATTTGCTTCAGGTGCAATGTATTGGGTACCAGACGACCCTGACATGTCAGATCCTGAAGAAGAGGTTTGACATGGACCAACTGAACTTGACACAAAAGTTGTTTGTAGTGGAGCTCCAGATGTTTTGGCTTGAGGAGTTGAGTTGTACAAGGTTGGGTTCTGATCATAAGTAGACTTTTGTGCCATGTTCTTCATTCTCAATTCCTCCTCTCTCAGCTTCAGAATGAAGTCATTTATGTCTAACTTCGCGAGCATATCATTCTGTCTGAGGTTGGAGACAAAAGAAACCCACTTTTCAGGCAGCCCATCTGCACAGTTTGAGACTTTGTCTTCCGTAGAAGTGGTGACTCCATGAGTGTGCAGCTCACTCATCAAGTGATAGAATCGATCAATTACATCGCCCAAGCTCTCCTTTCCCATTGACGAGAAGTTCTCAAACTCCTTCTTCAATGCTTTTGCCTTTAGAGCTTTTAATGATGCATTACCGTCATACCTCTTTTCTAATGCATCCCAAAACTTCTTTGCTTGCTTGTTCTCAGAAAATTGATGGAAAATGTCCTTCGGAATTGACTGAGTGAGCAATGCATAGACTTTCTTCTCAGCATTGTACTTAACCTTTTGTCCATCAGTCATGCCCCCTAAAGTAATTTTGACACCATCTGCACCTACAAGCATGCTATACCCCGTCTCTATCGACTCCCACAGATTGGGATCTACGCCATTCAAGTAAATCTCAAATCTTTGCTTCCAAAGTGGGTAATCATCTAACGTGATTAGCTTAGGAGGTTTGTTACGATTTCCCACTTCATTTTCCAGAAGCAAAAGATTCTGGATCCTTGAGTCTCTCCCCGCGGTGAACGCTAAATATTGATCCTCCATTACTATTAACTCTAAGCTTTGGAACAAACTACTTAACTAGTGCAAATGAAGGTGTGCGATTGGGCTATTCGGGCGATTGAACAATGCGGATGGCTCAAACGGGCGATTGAACCAATGCGGATGAATCAATCAAGCGTATGGACAGGTGAGAATGAACAATGCGACTAAGCAGTTCAGTCGTACGAATGGAAGTACGAATGAGTCCAATCGGGCGTATGAGGGATGCATATGAACTCAGTCGTGCGATTGAGTCAATCGGGCGACTAAAGCTGCTGGATTTTGAAATTCGAAGGTTTAAGGTATTTTGGACGCAAAAACACGAATTTTCACTAACCCTAATTGCCATATGCCGGAAAAAGTTAACTTTACGAACTAGAGATGTCTAAAACACCGTTTGACACAAAAAGATTGCGTTTTTAGTGGAAAAACACAATTTTTATATCAAAATCGATGGAATCACACGTAAATCAAGAGCCAAAGCTCTGATACCACTAGTTAGGATCGTGTACTGGACGATGTACTAACTGATATATGTGTATACTGAATCAAATAGTGCGGAATACTATTTGATTGGCGATCCAATTAGTGAAAACGCACGTAGAAACAATTGTGAATTGAATCTAAACGTTAAGAACGATTGGTAATTGATCTAGTGCAATCTATGAACTTGGAACAGGTTCTTAGAGGTCTCTAGACGGCTAGGGTATGTATGTATTCGAAGTGTTACATTTTTCCACGATTTAAGTGGTATTTATTGGTTAGGGTTTCTCATTCGTGCGACTGAACCATTAGCATGATTCAGTCGTGCGATTGAGCCATGTGGTTGATCCATTCGCACGACTGAGTGTTCACTGGTGCGACTGAGCCAATCTCATGTTACAATCATACGACTGATCCAGTTTCCCTGGTTCAGTCATGCGACTGAGTCATTCGCATGAAGTTGTTCATGCGTATGGTCCATTAGCATGGGCAATTCGCATGAGAACTTCATATCACTAAGTTTGAATATATTCATAATCATTGCATTACTAAGATTAATTCAAACCACCACAAACTTATATAGTCAATTCAATAAGCGTTAACCTACTAATCAATGAAATAATAAACATTATAAGCACAACCACACATTGTATTTCATTAAGTATCCATTCTATTACATATGTGTAAGACAATAAAGACATTTTCCATTAAGCTCATAACTAGGTACACATGTATCTACACAAGAACCTAATCAATTTGATCTTGCATTTACATATTTTCCATGTTACTCGAGGTGAGTTTACAACCCAACATTCTTATAATATTCTTTGGGGAAGGGAAAAATGTTCCTTTAAATGTTCTTCTATTAGATCAGTATTACTACATTGTCACTTGTTTGCTAGTGTTGTACCAACTTAAGTCCTTACTTTCGAACTGTTAATTTATGTACTTTAGTAAGGTAGTTCCGATTAGATCTACTGGTTTTGACAAACCCCACCCAGGCTAGTCGCAGTAGTACCACTGTATGTCAAACGGATGTTCAATTGACCTAATTTCAGTTGTTGTGGCCTGGTAACCATAGCCAAGACATACTTACATTTTTCAGCTTTTGTTGCGAACTTCATACACTATGTAATTTATTCTATAGAGTAGTTATCTACTGATATTACTTTGTTTACTAGATCTGCTATTTCTGACTTATTACTATTTATCAAATCTGTGAACTCACCAACCCCTGTGCTGACACTTTACCATGTTTCTTTAAGGTTCATAAGGTGCGCAAGATTAGGAGCATTGTATCATTTATCGCATTGCTGGTTTATATATAAAATAATTTAAACATTAATTTTTGCAAGTTTACACTTATTTGGGTTGCGCGTGTTTTGCGCTATTTAAATTATAAATGATTAACCGATTACGTTTCCGAAAATGTTTTCTTGAACTTATTATTAAACTATATTTTGGGATTACTTGATAATATAAGATGCTATGTTTTGTAATTATTGTATCGTTCGGTGTAATTATCTGCTGAGATCCTGGCATGTCATGCATCTAACGATAGAACCCCATTTGTGAAAATTGAGGGTGTGATAAAACTTGACCTCTACATTTACGTATAAGTAATATTGAAGAGTCGAAGAAGAACTACTAAAAAGTTATAAACGATAAAACTACCATTTAAATAATACTAATTACCAATTTTGTTATGCATATTGGTTGTACATTATGCATAATTTGGTTGTACTAATCTTTTTGGGCATTTTTTGGTATTTTTGGGCGGTTTGTTTGTTTTGGTATTTTTTGGATGGTTTTGGTATTTTTTTAAGGTTTTTTTGGTTGTAGAGGGTGGTTTGGTATTTTTGGTGTGTTTTAATGCTGCTGGGAGGATTTAAAGATTTCGGTATTTGATTATATGGTTTTCGACAAATCATAACGATAACACACTAATGCTACATAGTACGAAGAAAAATGAAAAAAAATTCCTACTGTGTAGCGCGGGAAAAAACTAGAGTTTTTCGTTGTGGTTTTATTTTTTCTGTTTGTTTATTTGTTTTAGTACGAGCTTTCTTGATGTTGGTGGACACTCACGATGGTGTGTCATTGGTGCTAATTGGTATGGTTTTACGCCTCCCGCCGTAGCACGAAAGGGGGGGCTTAACACTAGTTTAAGCTGAATGCTATTGTTACCCGTGATGGTTTTCACAGACAAGCATATCAAATCACATACAAGTAAAAAACAATTCATTTGTTTATGATTTTATTAGGGATGGGCATTTGGTACCCGAGTACCAATATTGCACTGGTACCGTATCAATCTGTACTAACCTGTTACCGACCAAACAAAAACAATATCGATACTAGATTTTGCTTAATTTCAATATTGGTACTAGGCGGTACAAGTACCGATAAAACCGAAAAGCACCGATTTGGTATTGAATACCTAAATACAACTCCTTTTTACCACTTTGGTATATTCTCTTAGACATTTCAATGTTTTATATTCTAATATGAAGATTATGAATGTTGTTTATATAATTATATAATTTTGAGACAATTTTAACTTATTTCGATGTTTAAGATCAAGATTGCAAGTTATTATTTAGCTAAAAAAGCACCAAAGTAGTACCAACTCAGTCTAGCATTTAAAAACCAATATTGATACCAGTACCATACCAATATATACGGTATGGTAATAAGTACCCATTTTCAACAAATTCGGTATCAGTATTTTTGGTATCGATACTGGTACTGGTATGGTAACGATCTCATCTTTATGTTTTATAACATTTTGATCAAACATACTTTTTACAAGAAAATAAATACTTAAATCTCTTTTAGTTTTTAAAATATTTACATTCTCTTATACACATTGAGGTTCCATGAAATAGAAATCACATTGGATTCTGTTGGATCAAGAAGGCTTGTGCAATCAAAACCAAACACTTAAGAGTGTTTTGAGTACAACTAATAAAGTTCTTCCAAAGACAAGTTCATCACTTCCGAAGGTATATGCTGAACTTCCGAAGCAAAGCTCAAAGGAACTTCCGAAGACCAAGCCTCTACTCTTCCGAGAGTTCAACACTTAGAAGAAATGAAGACTACAACTTCCGAAGAATGAAGTCCAAAGGAAGGCTCGGAAGAAGTAGCTACTTCCAAAGTATAAGTGGCTTCGGAAAAACAAGTTCTTCCGAAGGCAAATAACCTTCAGAAGTACCTACTATGAACCAGTGGACATAAGTATGGTGTCTCTAACACTCCGCTGCAAATCTCTGAGATACTACATGGTGCTTTCCCATGCTTATGTAGTTGACCTTACTTAATCCACTGTTCACACTTTATCAGTTAGTACAGTTGCCAACTTTAGTTGGTGACAAAAGGTAAGTGATGGACATGTCATGACTACCATATCTTAGATAAGACATTGTCTAAGATACCTTAACTATAGCTTTGCAGTATTTGCTTTATTTATAGGATTCCAGCTGGTATCAAAGTATATCCGGCTATAGGTAGTAGTAGATATAGTTTCTCATTGTAACTCTTGTAGTAAGCTCGTAAGAGTCTTATAATACTTTGAGTTGAGAAGTAATATATACAAGTATCTTGAAAATTATTATCTTGTGTTTTCTTTATGTTACTTATTATATTATAATCAACTATTAGAAGAACTCTGCTTTTGGATTGTTCATTAGTGAGTTTGAGAGAAATACTTGTGTTGAATACAAAAACTGATCCTGCAATTGGTATTAGAGCTTCTTAGGCTCTTGATTATATGATCTAACTATCCTAATCAACCTCTTGTACACTCACTCTCTCATTACACTCAAACATGGACCTTAATCAGAAATCTGAATATGAAATAAGGACAATGACTAAGGCACCCATCATCACCCGAGAAAACTTCAGACAATGGAGCAGACGCATAGAAGGGTTCATCAAATATCAAGACAGCCGCATGTGGAAATCTATTGCCAATGGTCCCTATAAGCCAAAGGTGGCTTCACCTGCTAGAGGTGGTGCCATGATAGAGAAGGCAGTAGAAAACCTGCTAGAGGTGGTGCCATGATAGAGAATGTAGTAGAAAACTAATCTGAAGAAGACCTCAAATGGATAGACATTGATGAAAAGGCGATGACTGTTCTGATGACTGCAATTCCCAACTCCATTATGGTGGGATTTGAGAATTACCGGACAGCTAAAGAACCATTTGATGCTTTAACCCACATGTACTCCAACTCCAACGACTCAAAGAAAAATTTATTGAAGCAACAATTTGAGAACTTTACTCATATTCCTAGAGAGACCTTGCACTAGCAATACTTTAGGTATATGGATCTTATCTCTTCCTTTCAGTCTGTGGGAATAGCTCTTGAATTGAGAGACCTCTCAAGGAAATTCATGAGTGCACTCCCTAATGAGTGGAAGTTCTATTGTGTCTCCATCAAGAAGACAGAGAATCTGAATACCCTCACCATGACTGAGCTATACGACATTGTAGATGGATACCGTGTAGAGACGGAGAACAAGAGTGGACGTCAAGGAAGCAGACCTTCAAGCCTTCCTGTTAGCAATGCTCTCATGGTTGCTGAAGGCTCAAGACCCCCTCAACCTCAATAGTACATGTCATATCCCCAGCAGTCATCCAGCTCTTCTAGGCCTTACATCACATTCCCTGAGACTCCAAAGTCTCAACAGGCTTAGCCCGGTCCCTTTCAGGATAGTTGTGCTTTTGTCTCAAGAAGTGGACGCTCAAATGATTTTCAGTTCTGTTTTGAAGATGTGGAGTGTTTCAGCCTAGATGACGTGGAATATATGGACATAGCCCAATAAATGGATTTGTTAACCTACAGGGAAAAGAAGTTCTTTAAAAGAACTAGAAGACAGTTCCCTCAAAACCCAACTAGCAGCAAGTTTGGGTTTGACAAAGCAAAGGCCAAATGTTACAACGCTCCCAAGTCAAAGCTCCCAAGTCAAAGCTCCCCAGTTAGGGCATTTTGCAAGGGAATTCAAAGCTCCCAAGTCAAACCCAGGATCTTCTCATATCTCCCAATACCTAAAGTTGCTGGAAAATCAACTAAAACTGCTGCTGTGGCACAGGAAGTTGATTGGAGCTTTATGGTACAAGATGTCACCCCTGCTCAAGGACTCATGGCTGGAACAAACAACTCTAAGGTATATGATCATCTTTGTACTCTAGCCTATATTGCTAAGGTTAAAATGTACCAGGACTATAACATGGAAATTAAATCTTATATTGAGTCTTTGAATATCTTAAAAGTTGATTTTAAAAAGGCTGAATCTGACTATCAAAACAAAATTGAGGAGTTAGAGAAAACAATATCTTCTTTAAAACATGAGCACACTAACTACAAGACTCAACTCAAGGGTTTAATATCCAAGTTAACTGAGGCTCAAGCCAAGCTAGTAATAGTTGAGGCTCAAGCAAGGAAGCATGCTATTTCTGAGCAAAACTTCCAAACCATTCTTGCATCATCCTCCCACTCAAAAATTTGTTATCAAAACAAATATGGGTTAGGGACAAATGATATTGCTCCATCACACTCTTATGAGTCTATTATACAACCAAGGTGTGGTACTGAAGAGCAAAAGGTCCCATCTGCTAACCCATCTTCCCATGAGTTGAAGAATGATGCAACCATGGAGACCACTATAGGGAAGGATCAGGTAAATCATCCTATTTCTACTTGTGATGATCAACCCCTATCCACTAAAGCTAGAAGAAACCGGTCAAAGGCAACAAGAAGAATTGCCAAGAAGGTAGCTGAATCTAAGCTGAAAATTGACCCAAAGCAAAAGGGTGTTTTAGTTTTAGCTAGATTCCAGGTTGTAGTCACTTCTGATTCTGGAAAGTAGTGTAGTACCAACACTCCTATCCTGCCAAAGGATCAGAAGTCAAAAGGGAAGGTTGTAGAGGAAGACAAGAAGATTAAGAAACCTTAGCTCTCAAAATCCCCAAAGATTAACATTACATGCATAATGTCTGGTCTACAAAACCACTTGGCTAAAGATTGTTATTACAATCCAGCAAACACACATTATGCTAATAATGTTAAAAAGTAGCCAAGGAATGTTTCAGATTTGGACCTTATCGCATGGTTAGAGTGATGAGAAAAGGAAAGCTGGTTTCCGAAGCTAAGTTGCTTTTGGAAGAAACTCATTCTTTCGAAGGGAAACTGGCTTCGGAAGTCAAGCCAAATAAAGCTCAAAAGAACAAAAGAGCTTCCTCAAAACCTTTCATGAAGAAGGCTAAAGAAGCTTCGGAAGAAGGACATGCTACTCAAGCTTCTACAAGCTCATCAAAACTGATCAACCATGGGATGGAATGGAAGATCTGACAAGATGCTGTAGTTATACCTTCCTCTTCAAAGACATCAATTGAACCCTCTACTATTCATTTTGGTTCAATTATGTCATCATCAATGGAAGAACCCAACACTAGCCAGGCTTAGGTTTCCAATCAAAACTAACTTTTCACCTTATGTGTAGGTACATTCACAAGACAAGGTGGACAGTGGATGTTCCAGGCACATGACCGGAAACAGATCTCTACTTTAAAGGTCCTGTTTAGTTTGGAGGTGAGACCGGAGGATACATTTCAAGTAGAGGAAGTGTATCCAATAACTTGTTAAGAGTTGACAAAGTGAACTTTTTCAAACAGCTTGAACACAATCTCTTAAGTGTTTCTTAATTTTGTGATCAAAAGCATCAAATGCTTTTCATAGAGCAAGTGCATCATCCTCAAACCTAGGATGACAATTCCTCAAAAATTGGTGCTTCTTAGGTGTAAGGCCCCGTTCCCGATACGCTTACAGCTGGTAAATCATCGCAAATAAAACATATACTTTACATTTAATCATTTATAAAACATTGCAGCGGAAACATAAAACTAGCTTTTTATATCATTACAAATGCTTTTGCAAGTTAATACAAGCGTACATTTCAAAACATTAATCGTTCGCATTACAATGTAAAAACATTAACAACAGAATGCCATCCAAAAGAGCTGAGTAGCCGCCTCGTTCCATCCTCAGCAACATTTACCTATCAACTGAAAACGTATAAAAGTCACCGTTGCTGAGTGAGTTCTAGTTTTATAATAAAACATACATTTCATCGATAAAATCATTATTTATTTCCTTTCAGAGTCATACTATACTTTTCATTCGTTCGTGATCATACATCATACGTACATACAGATAATATCATTATTATATTCCATTACATTCGTTAACCTTCATTCATTCGTTACTTCTAGTGACATGTACATTACCCCGAACATTGTGCACGAAGCGGGTAACTGGGCCTGAGGTCTTT
>BJCM01159617.1:0-12485 GCA_018326385.1 Flaveria bidentis
CACCGTAATTTACGGTGAGTTATGAGTTGGTACTTCAGCTGTTGTAACACTTCAGCTGTTTTAACACTAACAACTTCAGCACTTTCAACACTTCAGTAGTTTAAGCATTTCAGTAATTTAACACTTCAGTAGTTTAAGCACATCAGCACTTTTAACACTTCAGTAGTTTAAGCACATCAGCACTTTCAGCAGTTTCAGGTCCACCGTAAATTACGGTGGCACCGTAACTTACGGTGACCACCTGAATCTTCTTCTTTGTTCTTTTTTCCGTGTCTCCAACCCATTTAACTCGAACACCTCCAAAGCTGCCCATTCCTCCTCTTAAGCTTCCAAACCCTACCTGAGACATAAACAACTGTAGTTATCTAATTCAAGACATATACACGCGTAAATGAAGGATAAACTTATGTTTTAACATCATAAAGGGTTGTCCTATAGACCACCCGTCAGGACTCAGATCAAGAATCTCATAACTAAGTTGATTGAATTCCAAGCTAAGTTTGTGATCAGCAAAGCCTGGGCAAAAAATGTGTTCTTGAAGAAGAGACCTTCAAGAACATGATATCCTCATCCCTGCATGCCAAGATGCGTTATAAAAATAAGTAGGGACTGGGATATAATGAGATAGCTCCTCTACACACAATCTTGTTTGTAAGATCACCTAGGTGTGGAACTTGTGAAGATGAGCTTCCTCTCATAGACCCCTTGAGTGAAAAGGATGAAGAAGTGATAGTGAAGAATTCCTCTAAGAAGAGCAAAAAGGAGGATTCTAAGAAGGGCCACTATCCTTCTAAGGAGAGAAGGAAGATTATGATGACCAAGTCTATGAGGAAGAACTTGATCAGAAAGAGCAAGAGAAAATCTAGAAAGGCTCAAAAGATCAAGGCCACTCTTGACTCTAAGCAGAAACAAGTTTTTATCTCTACAAGGTTTGAAGTAGTTAAGACTGAAGACGTCAACCTAAACTCCTCTACCAAGAGTTCTGGTTCATGTTCAAATCATCTCAGCATCAAGAAGAAGGCTAATTTGTTGTGTACCACTGCTACATAGCCTGGACCATCCAACTCCAAGAACAGTTCTCAGCCCAAAAGGACTGTCCCAGCATCTGCAAAAATGAAAGTGGAGAAGGGATGTGATCAAAGTCAGCCTTGTTCTCGGAAGAAGGCTTTTTGGAAGAAAAAGGTGGAATGTGTTATGTGTGAAAGTACTTCTCATCTTGCTAAGGATTGTCCATACAATCCAAGAGGTGCTCTTCATATGACCAAGAAAGAGACTTCCAAGAGCTCCAAGAAGATTTCAACTTCGGAAGGAAAATCTGTTTCCTTTGGAAGCTCCAAAATAAAGAAGAAGGCATGTGGAAAATTGCCTTCGGAAGAAAATTTGGTCTCGGAAGAAAGGAATACTTCTGAAGCACTAAAGTCTACTGCAGTGTTTGTAGGATCTCCCGAAGGTCCAGTCATCAAAACTTCCAAAGTCTCAAAAGCTTTCGAAGTGTTGAAGGTCAAGTCCAAACTTCCAAAGGTGGTGTGGAAGTCAAAGAAAGACCAAGTGACTAAATATTCTCAATCAACAACAACATAAGATCCTCAAAGCACAACTATAGGATCTATTACTGTTACATTACCTTCTACTTCTTTTGATGAGCCCAAGACCAATAAGGCTTGGGTTTCCAAATGTAAATAATCATTTTCTTTATGCAGGAACAACTCAAGACAAACAAGAATGTCTGCCTCATTGATAGTGGTTGTTCCAAGCACAAGACAGGCAATAGGTCATTTCTCCATAACTTTAAAAGAATTGATGGAGGGCCAGTTGCTTTTGGAGGAGATGAAGGTAGTTACATTTCTGGAAGGGGCAAGGTCACAAATGGTAAGCTTAGCATTGAGAAGGTAAACTTTATCAAGGAGCTTGGGTACAATATTCTGAGTGTATCCTAGTTTTGTGATCAGAGTCATAACATGCTCGTTACTGAGCATGAGTGTATTATTCTCAAGCCCGGGGTGGTCATTCTTCATGAGCATATCTTGCTCAGAGCCCCAAGGAAAAGGAACATGTACAAGATGGTTATGCAAGAGACATCTCCCTCTGGAGAAGTTTCATACTTTTTATCTAAAGCTAACAGTGATGAGTCTTTCCTATGGCATAAAAGAACATGAATAAACTTATTAAGAATGATTTGGTAACTGGAATGCCAAAAAAAAGTTTACAAGTGATGATCATTGTGTTGTATGCCTGAAAGGGAAGCAATATAAGGTATTTCATAAGCCTAAGGAAAGAAACTCCATCACTACACCCCTACACTTGTTACATATGGATCTCTTTGGCCCTACTAGTGTAATGAGTCTAGGAAGGACCTCTTATTGTTTAGTGATCACAGATGACTTTACAAGATTTCTTTGGGTCTTTTTCCTTCAAACTAAGGATGACTCCCTTGAGATTCTGAATCATCTTAAAGATTGAGAATCAATGTGATCACAAGGTCAAAACCATATGATGTGATCATGGAATTGAATTTAAGAACCAAATCCTTAATACATTTTGTGATGAAAAGGGTATTACAAGACAATACAGTGCTCCCAGGACTCCTCAGCAAAATGGTGTTGCTGAGAGGAGAAACATGACACTGATTGAAGTTGCAAGAACCATGTTATCTGACTCTAAGCTACCCATCACCTTCTGGGCAGAGACAGTCAACACTGTCTGCTATGTGCAAAACAGAGATCTAGTGGTTAAGACTCACGGAAAGACTCCTTATGAACTTTGGCACAAGAGAAAACCTTTCATTCGTTTTCTCAGGTCATTTGGATGTCCTTGCACCATCTTGAATACCATAGATCAAATTGCCAAATTTGTTGAGAAATCAGATGATGGATATTTCTATGGATGCTATTCTCAAGCTAAGGCTTTTAGAGTATACAATCTCAGAACTAGAACTGTTGAGGAATCAGCCAATGTGACTTTCAATGAACACACACCCTGTGTGGCTGGTTCTGATCCTAATTGGCTATTCAATCTTGATTTAGTTACGAACTGTTTTAACAAATCTTGTGAGAATGTTTCAGGATCTACAAATATCTTACCTACAGGTGATCCTGATCCAAGATTTGAGCTAAGAAGACCTTCAAGTTACACATCTTCAGCTCCAGTTGTAACTACTTCTACAAATGAGGTTTCTATCAGCACAACAATGACAAATTCAGCTGATACATCTGAAATGCATTCAAATTCCAGCTCAGAGGCTCAACAACCAGATAAAGAAGCTTCAAATGTAGAAGACAATAGAGGTGGTGATAGTGATCAAGAATTTCTTGATGATGTCACACACTCATCGGATCAAGTTTCTCTTAATAAGTGTGCTGATGTGGTGGAAGAAGCATCACTGCCAGATCTAAATTTTACTAATTTAGATCTCTCTCGGTAACTTTCTGTGATCCCTCAACTAAGGAACCATAAGTCTCACCCCATCACAAACATCATTGGAGATGTTGACACAGGGGTAAGAACAAGAGAACAAACCCATGAAGCAAATGTTTGTCTTCACTCTTGTTTTTTGTCCTAGATAGAGCCAAAGAAAATTGATGAGGCATTGAAGGATGGAAGTTGGGTTGAAGCCATGCAAGAGGAGTTGCTTCAATTAAAAAGGGAGAAAGTTTGGAACCTTTGTCCTCTTCCTCATGGGAAGACTACTATAGGAACCAAATGGGTGTTTAGGAATAAAAAAGATAATAAAGGCATTGTCATAAAAAAACAAAGCTAGACTAGTTGTTCAAGGGTACACACAAGAAGAAGGAATTGATTACACTCATGTCTTTGCTCCTATAGCAAGACTTGAAGCTATCAAGATATTTTTGGCATTTGCTGCATCCAAGAACTTCAAGGTCTATCAACTTGATGTCAAGTGTGCTTTTCTATATGGGGTGATTGATAAAGAGGTGTATGTCAAACAACCACCTGGTTTTGCAGCCTGATCATTCTAATTATGTATGCAAGCTTGACAAAGCTCTTTATAGGTTGCACCAAGCACTAAGGAAATGATATGAGACTCTATCTCAGTATCTTTGCAAGCATGGATGGAGAAGGGGTAATATAGATGGAACTCTCTTCATCAAAGGACAAGAAAATGACGTAATTCTAGTTCAAGTGTATGTAGATGACATCATCTTTGGTTCAACTAATCCAAAGCTCTGCAAAGACTTTGAGAAGCTGATGAAGGATAGATTTGAAATGAGAGCCATGGGGGAACTCAATTTCTTTCTGGGAATTCAAGTGAAGCAAGTTGAAGATGGCATCTTCATTAGTCAATCAAAGTATGTTCAAGAAATACTCAAAAGATTCAACATGACTGATTATAAGATTGCTAAGACACCCATAACAAAAAACCACTCCCTTGGGCCTGATCTTGAGGGGGGAGTGTGTGGATGAACACCTTTACAAAGCTATGATTGGGTCTCTTATGTATCTCACAGCTAGTAGGCCTGATATCAGGTTTGCCACATGTATTTGTGCAAGATATAAAGCCAACCCCAAGATGTCTCACCTCATCACTGTCAAAAGGATTCTAAGATACCTCAAAGGTGTCTTAATACTTGGTCTTTGGTATCCTAAGAATTCTGATTTTAATCTGTATGCTTATATAGATAGTGATTATGGTGGTTACAACATGACAGCAAAGTCTACATCTGGGGATGTCAGTTTCTTGGTAGAAGGGTTGTCTCATGACAATGCAAGAAACAATCATATGTCTCTACATCAACTACTGAAGTTGGATACATTGTTGTTGCAAGCTGCTAAGCTCAAGTGCTTTGGATTCAGAATCAGATGGTTGACTATGGATTAAATTTCAAGGAGACTCTCATTCACATAGACAACAACAGTGCTATCTTTGTCATAGAGAATCCTATGCATCACTCAAGGACAAAACACATCAATATCAGGTATCATTTAATTAGAGATAACTTTGAAAAGGGATTAATTAAACTATTCAAAGTTAACACAAATGAACAATATATTGATTTGTTTACAAAAAGCCTTTGGTGAACAGAGATTTAAGTATCTTATATTAGCTATTGGAATGATTAACTTTGAGTAGATTTTTCTTAAAACTAATTCATATTATTTCTTAAAATCTATGTGTCCTAAGTTGTCTAGTTAATCACCTTCATAAGCTCTTGTTTTCTCTAGATGAAAACCTTTTGAAGACTTTCCTTAGAATTCTAAAAATTTTGATTCTTCGAAAGATATGCTTTTACCTTCGAAAGAAACTTATGCCTTCAAAACAAATAACTGCCTAAGTAATTTTCCTTCGGAAGAAATTTCTAAAATATCTTCCGAAGCTTAAAAACTCTCTTAGTCACTTATATGTTTTCAAGGACAATTTTCTTCCAAATCAAATTAACTCTCGGAAGCTTTGTTCTTTTGAAAAAAACATCCAAGTTTTAATTCTCTTCCAAATCAAAACTTTTCAAAACACTTAGGAAATTCTTCCGAAGTCATTTTGGCTTCAGAAGCTTTTTCATTAAAACTTCCGAAGACAATTTACCTTCGGAAGTTTTTTGACTCCCAAGAAAACTACTTTTTGAGCAAAAAGCAAACTACTTTTTTAGAGGTGGGACCGACATCCATATTTCAAAGTTTATCATCTTTCATTAACTTTGTCTTAAATCCTTTTCACATATAAACCCAATGGTTCCCCCTTTTTCTATCATCTTCATCTTTTCTCCAAACCTAAAATTCCAAATTTCTCTTTTAAATCCTTTTCACATATAAACCCAACGGTTCACCTTTAAGCTTTCTCACAATGGCCAACCTTAACCGAAGAAATGACCCAGATTTCTCCATGCAGTTACACAGGCAACACAACCATGTTGCTCTGTTAAACTATGAGAAAGATCCACATTTCTCAGAGGTTTCCTGTTTCTTGGCTTTATCTAACTACTTTCATACTCTGTATGAGGATCATCTACTTGAATTTTGAAAGACCTGCCAAGATGTCGTTATGGATGGGGAGAAGGCACTGTCTGCCACAGTGCAGGGGAGAACAATCTTTATCACTCCGGTCATCATCAACAATCATCTTCAACTAGATGATGAAAAAGGTGAGGTGTTCTTCCCAAAAGAAGTTGTAAATCATTCCTTTGAGAAGATGGGCTATGAGGGAGATTTCTCTATAAAGACCTTCAGGAAAGGAAAGGTCTCATCCTAGTGGAATACCTGCTTCATGTGATTATCCATAGCTTGTCCAACAAGCATGGAGGGTGGGACCAGATTCCTGAAGATCTCTCCTTCATAGTGCATGGGATGGTTCAGGGTGTCAAGTTCAGGTACTCTAAATTTGTTTATACAAATCTGCTTACTAACTTGGACTCCTTAGAGTATTACATGTTTACTAGATATATTTAATACATTCTTAACTATGAATTGGGCTCACAGTTGAGGGAAACATGTAATATTCTTAAATTGGGACAGATGAACGCCGACATCTTTAAAATATTGAAGAAGCTAACTTTTGGCTTCTCAGGGGTAGAAACAACCCTTGTCCCAAATATGTTAGAGCTCATTGCTCAAGGTGACAACCTAGCAGCACAAGCTAGTGTTGAACCCACACCTTCTACATCTCAACCATCATAACATCCTCAAATCACCCTCACCTACAAAAGAAAATCCAAACAAACCCCTGCTCAAACTATTGATTCTATGTAGGCACCCATATACCTACCCAAACAGGAGGAAGTGGATACTGGAGCTCCCACTTCTCTTGAGGAGTAGACCACACCCATTATTTCAATTATCAGTGTTGAGGTTCCTCGTGCTCAGCCTGATGAGCTCATAAGCCCCATGACTTTAAGCCTTCACTCTAAGTCTCAACACTCAAGTGAACAACCTTTAGGGGACAACTACCATCCACAGCCTTTAGACTTAAACCAACCCATTCCTAACCTTGACTTCTATACTAATGAAGACTTAGGTTTCAGTGAGTACCATGACTCTTTCTTCTTTTCCACTTCTTAAAAAGAGATGAGTACTCCCGAGTCTCCTATGTCTAGCCCACATTAGTCACCCATCACTGAGGTGGATACTTCTGAACATGTTCAGGATATCCATATGGAAGAGGCTCTCACTTCTACAAGTGATTACATCATTCAGACCTCAACCATGGCAACTCAGCCTATTGACATCTCAACTGAGGCTGTCAGCGAGTAGAGGAAATCCAGCAGCCAAGAACCTAAAGCTGGTGGTGAGAGAGAGGACTTTGGTCCAATCATCTCATCCCCCAATGATTCTTCTGATGAAGATGAGGGGAATTTGAGGCTAAAGGTGCAACAACTGTCACAAACATGCACCTATTTAGTCTCCAAGGTCAGTCAGCTTGAATCTCAGGTGACTACCTTACATAACAAGATCAATGATCAGCAACTTGAGATTTCTTATCTCAGGGAAAAACTAGCTGGAAGACCTTTAAGAAGAGCTCAACCAGGAACACAAGAACTTGTGAGTGTGATTGACCTAACTCCTAGCTCACCTATGCAAGAGGGTGATGCTACCAAAAAGGCGGGAGAAAGTCATTACAGTTACAAAACCTGGGAGTTCTTCAGGGAGTATGGACATTGAGGACTCACCATCCTCACTTGCAATTGTGCATACTCAACAATTTCCTCAAGTTCACATTGATGTGGACTCCATAGACTCCTACATTCAGAGTCTTTTTGAGGAAGGTATACCAGGGCAATGTCATCACCACCAACTTCAAATCACATTATTGGGTGGATGTATGATGAAAACAAAAGAGCCCTTATCATTCAAAGAGTTCAAGGGCAGCAAGAAGTCTTTAATTTTCAGACTTTGAACTTCTATGAAAATCTTGATCTTGACAGCATGCCACTTGTCAACCAAAGCCAATCCAGACTAGCTGGCTTAAAGAATTCAAGATAGAATCACTGCATAGTTTTGCTTTAGAAGGAGACTAAGGCATTCAGGCAATATCATTGGTTAACAGGATGTTGAGGCAGACCCTAAGATTAGCTTCATAGGGGAAACCTTAACTGAAGGCCCAGTGGTAAAACCTCAGAGCTCTGTCTCACCATCAACTGCTGTAGAGGTTCATTCCCTTTATAAGACACCTGCTGGTGAATGTACATCTCAACTTCTCTCTGGCCAGAGCTTATAAGCTACATTAAGCAATGAAGGCCAAAGCTCTCTCCACCCTGAGTCACAAAGGTCTATGAGTGACAAAGTGAAAAGAAAAATGACTTCTAAGGAGATTGAGGAGGAGGAGAGAGAGAGAGGAAAAGGAAGTGGAGGGGAGAAAGTTCCTCTACTAGGTCTGTAAGACTCATGGAAGCTGCTATCAGGGCTACCCCCAGGCCAAATACTCAGGATGATGAGTTGAGGGCAGTTAGGATCAACTACTTGCAGACCAGGAACTATGACATTGATAATATCATTTCCCTCCCTTTAGATGAATTAAATAAACTGGCTGATATGGAATTGTCAAAGGAAAGAAAGGAGGCAGAGGATGCAAAGCTACTTCTTCAAATCAAAGAAGAAAGAAGAAAAAAAAGACTGTACAAGCATGTTCCTACTCTCTCCCAGTTCAAGAAAGTCCTGTACAAGAGGATGTGGTTCCACAAGAACCTCAGGTACACAAAGAAAAGGATAGGATCAACACGAATCAACTACCTGAGTGCCACAGGCCTCTATCAGGCTGATGCACTTCTTCCCTTACCCTTTGATTACATTAAGTTTGAGTACCTCAAACAACTTGAACTTGATATAGTCAAAGAAAGAAAGATCACTAAGAGGAAGTTAAAGGAAGAAATTGCAAAGTCAAGAGCCATCATCCAGAAAAGTATGAAGAAGTCTGCTGATAGGCAGAGGATGATGAGCTTCTTGAAGTTGTATGGATTCTCCAGAAGGAGACTTGGCCCTATGTCTCTGTCCACCATAGATGTGCACATTAGGGTGATCAAGCAGAAGATTCAAAGAGGGGAACCTGTTGACTTACACTCCCTACCAAGTCAGGTCCCTCAGGAAGTAAAGATTAAGGTTGAACCATTTGAGACAACACAACCTAAATATCCTGCTAAGCCTCAGTAAGGTTCCACTTCTGATCCATAGCAGGCTTTTGTCCCCTCTTAATCTTAACCTGTGAGAGAGGAAGACCCAACTGAGAAAGACAAAGAAGATCAACCAGGTACTGCAGGCCAGTTTTCTTAGTTAAAAGGTTCAAAGAGGAGAAAAAGGATGGCTTCCAAACCAAATCCAAAGAAGAAGAAGAAAGAAGCATCCATCTCCAGACCTCAGGATGAGTCAGACTATCCTGAGGATATGCAAATAGAGGATGCTCCACCAACTCTAATTCAAGTAGGTCCTCTAGCATTACCCACCTTGTCCCGGACATACACTACAAATCCAAAAAGATGGCATGTCATCAGAGATCAAGGTGTTAAACATATTTACACATGGAAGGATATGTTTAATCTGCCTCTTCATGATCTCTTTAACATGAGAAGACACTTTGAGAGTCTGAGTGATCCTGATCATCTCATGAAGAAAGGGATGGTTATTATCCTAATGAGGATTGTTGATATCCGAAGTCTTCAAAGTGTTTTGGTTGCATCAGACTATGGGGAGTTTGCAATGTTTAATATAAGGCTGATGCAACCCAAATACCCAAAGTCTCTCCTGCATGCATGCATAAGTGTACTGAAGTAGAATGCTTCGGAAGTTTCATACCAACATGAGAAATATTCTAAGTGTGAAATCTTCTGAAGCCAAGACCAATATCTTCCGAAGCCAAAGATGAGGTCTTCCGAAGCTTCAAAGACAAAGTATTCTGAAGCCAAAACTTGAAGACAGATTTCTTCTAAAAACTTTTGAACACATGCTTTATCTGATGTACCTTTGACATAAATTTGGACCCCTTTTCGCTACAACTATGATGAGACACCAACTTTAAATAAGTTGGTGAAAGGTCCATGCTTTTGGTAACTGTACATTAAGGTCTTGAGTCTGTAACATTCTACTTTATGTACTTTATCCTTTTTGTAATATATTAGGATGTGAGCTATGGCATGTCATAGTCACTAGTCAAAAGGCAATCTGCCTTTTGACTCTACATTTTGATTTTGTTTGTTGTCTAGTCAATTGTATCCAGATGGCCTTCAAAGTATGGCCGACTGAAGGATGTAGTATATGTATCTCAAGTACTTGTAACTTTCTGATATGCTTTTGTAACATTTGTAATAAAACTTGAGAAGCAATATACAACATTCTTGAAAACCAATTACTTGTGTGTTTTGTCATCTTGTTCTGTCTCTTATTTATTTGTGTTCTTAGCATCTTTACCAAAAGATTAACCAGTTCACTATTTGATCTGTTAAGTGTTCTTAGCAACTCTCCTCATTGTGTTGTTGTGTTGTAAGTGCATACTCTTTACCGGTCTTACAGAATGTACACATTTTTATGCATATGGTACAAATATATAATTTTTTATTTTGTACCAAATACTTTTACACCTTTGACAATTTAACCCTACAAAATTTCACTTTCAACTTTGTTACCCTGTATATTTCATCTCTAACAAAAATTCTATTTACGTTTCGTTCTAAATTTTAAGAGTTACATTCCATACGTACCCATATGGTTTAACGTTGTTACGCCTAATTCTTCCTGTTTAGCAGCCCTGTCGCAACATGCGGGTGGTCCTAATTTGATGTAATTATTTTGTTTAATGTTTTACGTTTCACGTGTTTAGTTTGATATTTTTATGCTTATTTTCCTGTTCGGTTTTATTTTTTTCGTTTTTATTTATTTTTTAATACGAGTATTATCCGGTGTTGCTCATCGCTAACAGTGGTGTGGATATTTGTGATACTTGGCATGATTTTACGCTCCCCGCTGCAACACGGGGGAGGGGGGGGGGGCTTAATATTAGTTATATTTAATCTCTGATTTTTACCTTGTTTTGGGCATAAATATTGATTGACCATATGTTGAGGTGACATCTTAGCAAGTGTTCCTATTTAGTCATGGATTGTTAGGTTAACACGTCTGGATAGCTATCTAAATTTATATGTTTTAATGTGTTATAAAAAAATTAAATTTAATAAATTCAGTTAAGCAGATCCATTGGTCATTGGTTTTCTAGATCATTAACAAGTGCAATGTTTGGTTGAATTTATGTAATTAGATTAATAGTCATTTAGCTAATATCTTAACCGTTGTCTTTATTAGGTTTAGGATCGTTAAATAACACTACAAGATTCATTGTCTTGTGATTATTCTTCATTAAAAGTGAATTAAAGTTATGTTTATGTAATTAACTTTTTAAGTGGTAATCAAACTAGGTTTTACATTGTGTTTCTTCACTTGAACACGAGGGTGGTCATCTTTTGACTATTGTTTACACATCAAGGTTTAATTTCCCCTTATTTTCATTGCTTTCATCATCTAACCAAAGTCCAAGTTTAGTCTAATTTAGATTAATATAGTTTGGTTTAGTGTAAATGATCAAACAAAACATATAATACTAATTACATGTTACTAATGGTTTAGTTAACTAGGTTAATTAGGTTTTTACAGGACCTTAACAAAAGATCATCAACATCTACACCTATATAAATTTTGTAACCATTTTCACCCAAAATTATTTTATCATTTCATATATTTTTTACTTATTATAAAATAAATAAAGTTTTAATCCTGTGTAAACTAAAAAGAAAAAAAAAAGATCTATCAAACTCGTCACACACTTAGAGCCATCACGACCCATTAAATATCAAAACTCATCTTTTACGTACTACACATTTAAGCAATTTAGCTCGTTTTTTATATATCGAGGAGAAACTAGGATGAACATTACTTGTGTTGTTTTATCTCTAAATTTTAATACATATAATATTTTATTATTATAAAATGTGGTCATGCTTAAATACAAGTTTTCTTCAAATCAGAACTATGTCAACGGTTACCACGTTTAACAATATATATTCAACACATGCTTATAAAAAACACGAAGTTAGCCAAACTGGTAATAGATGACCAACTTATTACCAAATAATCACAAATTTACAGCCTACTAGTATCATAGTCATAGATGATTCAGCAAATCTTAGCCATTCATTTGACCATTTTCAACATGTAGGCTACAGGCTCAGTCAGCACAATCAACTCATAAATAAAGGAAATTTTACGCAGGGCAGACCTAGACCATGCAATATGTAAAGTTTTGGGCTGAGATAAACTACATCACACGACATCTAGCCTAGAGATGTACAAACCGGTTCGGGGGCCCAAACCGGTTCGGGTCCCAAACCGAAACCGGTTTGGTCAATTTTGGTCAAAACCGGTTTGGCCCGAAACCGGTTCGGGTCCAAACCGGTTTCAAAACCTAAAAACCCAAACCTATCAAACCGGTTTGGGTCGGTTTGGGTCGGTTTGGAACCGGTTCGGGCCCAAACCGGTTCGGCCCAAACCGGTTTTTTTTT
>BJCM01159620.1:0-13572 GCA_018326385.1 Flaveria bidentis
CTATGCCTCAACCTCATCCATCTAATGATTTGATTGAAGCTGCAGAAACTAATAGTTTAAATACAGTTTTAAGCAATGTTAATCTTAAAGAGGTTAGAGATGTGCAGGATTCTCCTGTAGGTTTGGGATTCCTCAGGCAAGGGTCTGATAAGAAGATTAATGCCGATTCCACTTCTGATGCTCCAACACCAATATTAGTTGCTTCTCCAAATTTCTTCAACTAATTCAAATTAGGTAACATTCCTTCGTTTGTTCCCGTCAGGTTTGTCAAAGAAGGAACAATTGTTGAATCATCAGGCAATGAGAATCCTATAATCAAAGCTGACATAATAGGAGGTGTCAATCAAGATCCTTTGGAAGAAAATCCATGTATACAAGACTGAATAAGCCCAGATGATGAATCAATCACAGAGGTGTGTGTTGGTTTCTCACAGATCAAGATGTCTCCTAACATTGTCAAGTCACAAAAGCTTCCAAAAGCTGAATCAAGACCAATAAGGATCTCTTCTCCAATTGCAAAGCATCCCAGTCAATTAGTGAAGATCTCATTCCCTATTCAGCATGGAAAACTTCAGAACAAGCAAGAATTTGCTACAAACTCAAAGCAATCCTCATCACCACCTGCATAACATGGGTCAGTCAAGCATCAAAAGCCTTTCAAGGCTTGTTTTAAGTGTGGAAAAAAGGTCATGTGGTAAAGAAATATCCTCAAAGGCTTGCTACGGATGGTAAAGGCAAAACGAATTGCTTCTCCAGTTGTAAGTCTACAAAGAATGTTCCAGATGGTAAATGAAACATGGGTTGCTTCTCTGGATCAAGATGTAAAAAGCACACATCTTTGAATGGTTGGATGAAAAACCCTCCATCAAAACATTTTCATGTGAAGCCGGTTTCACATGATTCAAAGATGAAAATGACCAAAGGTTTAAAACCAAATACTTTTCCTTCCAGTCTTAAACAAAAAATGACTTCCAAATTTAATTCATTCAAATCCAAATTAATTGAACCGAAAAAAATTTGGCAAATTAAAAAGAAGGACACAACAATCCCTGATTGTTTAAGCGGTTGTGTGTAGAAGCTTGTTACTTATCTTGATGAAAAAGGAACTTCAGGACTACGATGGCCTGGGTTCCCCTTTCAAACTAATCTGTTAATGAGTGCAGGAACAATTCAGGAGGACTGTTAGTAATCCGATTTATTAACAGAGACTGTTCCTAATTCAACTTGAGATGGAACAAACAGGTTAAGGTCATGGTATTTTATCCACAATCTGGATTTTTATTACACAATCACAGTTCTCACTTCACAATCACTGCATATTTCGTGAGCATTCATTTCTTATATTGATATCAGTGTAGTTTGGAAGACCTTTTTCGTTAAATTTCTATTTTTGTACAGTTTTATAAAAAAATAAAAAAACTAAAAAAATAGGTTTGCAAAAATAAAAATTTAGGGGGAGAGTATATCAAAATTAAATAAAAATATGAAAAGAGAACTGAGAACTTGATTCAAGATGATTGAGACATGATTGTATATCTTTTTGAAATGCTTGTTCTTGCATGACTTGCATTTTAAAATGAGAAATGATAGTAACTGATGTTGTTATCTAATTCACATCTTATTTTTAAGTGCAAATAATATAAAAACAAATAGATTCTTTAATGATACGCTTGGTAGACTCAGCCTGAAGAATAAAGTAGACAGCCACATCATGATTTAAATTTAAATTTATGCTTAAGGACGTCTGGATTTACGCAATCATTTTGGCCTGCATAAAAACTGAGTCCCGACAAAAATTGGATTGAGAATCGATCTTTCACACACCATGATACAAATCATATAAGCCATATCTTTGAGCCATGATTGGTGTATTTATGTGTCTTGTGTTTGTGCTAATCTCCTCTGATGTACGGTAGTACTAACCCGGAGTGATGATCTCCTTTGTTGTACGATAGTAATGACCTGGAGCTCTCATCGGCACATGATTAAATGGTCATTTCCTTTTTTATACGTGAGTATAGACCTGGAGCTCTCACTATTTTGGTCTAAGTTGTGTCAAATCATCTAACGATGAATTCATCACATAATATAATATTCTGTTGATAATCACTTGCACACTAATACACAAGCCTTGCTCTGTAAAGATCATTACAAAATTCAAGAAATCCTGAGGTTGGGTAAGGGTTTTTGCCAAATGATTGTGGGGTCCTAGCATTCTAAAGCATTTAATCGAACCTTAACGAATCATCTTTTGCTTGTTGAAAAAGATAGGGCATGGATTTAAGTGGACAAACATATCAGCAATCGTTATTGATCTGTTTTAGAATTTCAAAATCATTCAAAGACTGTGATTAGATTCAGTAATCAGTGTGATCTCATTGCTTGTCGATGATTAAATTCATCTTTGTGCTAAGTATATCTTGAGGATGTGATCTCATGATCGATTCAGTTCTCGGTTTTAATTGTTAAAAAAAGAAAAAAAATAATAGATAAAAAATGTTATAATAAATGTATATAATATAAAAAAATTAATTATAATAAAATTTCATTTTAATTTTTCTTAGGTCTTCCATATTATGTTGTTTCAATTTTATCATTTTTCATGCATTTCACGGAAATTGCACACAAACGAACACGGGTTCGCTTGTTTTTCACACACAGATAAACACGACTTTATTTTGTTAATATGAAATGATCTAATTAGAAATGTCGAGATTGTGTTTGTGAATGTGTTTCAGATATTTGTTTTAAGTGATGATCGATCATCAGTTGAGCAGTGTACGTGATCAGAGAACCTGTTCATCAAGTTTGTAGAAGATACCGAGCTAGGAATCCTCCTCTTATATCTTCTGAAGCACTCAAGATTAGAGATTTGGGAAAGATGTTCTAATATCTTTACAAAGGATGCACTCGAAAAGCGGGAGCATATAAATAGGGGGAGCTTATGAGATGAAAAATCTTTCTCATCAGATTCAGAAAGATTCAAATTGAAGATCTTTCTTCTGTTGGGACTTCTCGATGTTGATTTCATTTGAAGACTTTGATAATGATAGACGAAGAGGGAGTATTGTTGGAGCTGTAAAAGATAGTCTATATTATAAACACAGTGAAAGTCAACAAAAGTCAACGTCACGGTCAAAGTCAACAAAAGTCAAACCCGACACGTTCGAGACAAGGAACCGAGACGAGACGTTGAAGATTTAAATGACTAGGAGTTTTATTGTAATAAATATATTTTGTGTGAACAAAATATATTTTATCTTGTTTTTAGTCATTTTTATGCATAATATGTAATTTTGTATTAATTAGCCTAAGTCTAGGGGGTTAAGTGCAATTAGTGAATATTAGTCTAGACTATATATAGGTTAATTTTCATTAGGTTTTGTTAATGGTTGAATGACCAATTGATTGAGGGATTTACTTGTAAACAATATTATTAGCAATCAATAGAGATCAAAGGGGTTTTATTGTGTTTATCATTGTTTGATCTTACAAATCTTCTTAATATTTGATTCAAGTGTTTATCTTGGAGTTATAGTTTGGTCTTCCGCAACTACTTTTGTCTTCCGCAGCTACATTATTCTTCTGCAACTACTTTGTTTTCCATAGAAGTCTTTACTTCAGTTTCTTGGTGTAGTGTTGTGTATTAGTGAACACAGATATTCATCTGTATAAGATCTTCGGATGAATGTCTTGTAAGAAAGATATCTCCGAAAGAAAAAAAATGTTCATCCATAGATGTATCTTACATTTAGTCAATTTTAGAAATTTACCAAGTATAATGTTTGTACCTGCACTCATACACATAAATCAACGCACATATGGGTTAGCCTATATACATAATGCATGCATCAAAATAATGAATTACAAATATTCATCACATGTATTGATTAAAGTTCTAAGTCTATACAAAATGATCTAGACCTATCATTCCTAGATCTAACAACACTCCCCCTTAGGTTTATACCCTTGTAATTAGGTCTTCAAAACCGAAAGCTCCTTGACTCTTGACACTATTTTCTTGTTGAAATATGACACTGCATCCTTTTGATCATCGTACTTGTACTTGATCTCCGTTCTTCATATCTTTTATAGTGTCTTAAAGCTTAATCCCAAAATGTCTTCTTCTTTTGAGAGAGTTTCCATAACACTCTGATTATTGACTATTTCTAGCTCATCTTATTCTGACATCCTCAGTTCAGATACTTCCTTAATGTCAGCTCCTCTCAACAGTTCGGCCTCATATCTTCTTCTTTTGTATGCTTTTGCATGCAGTTTGTCAATGACTTGTATGATATGTAAATACAGGCATAGGTGATTTTTAGCTTGACCATCTTTAAGTTTGGGGAATAACTTATCATGTAGGTATGAAGTGTAGCTTTGATGCAGAAGTTTAATTTCAATTGGATCAAGCAATCATATACTTATTGATTTCTTCTTTTCTTCATTTCTCATCAGCACTAGTTCTTTACTCTTCTCCACATATCCCCACTCAGTTATAGGAAGAGTGTATTGAGTTTCTTCAATGACTTTTATGGCTGCTATGTTTTTGTTAGAGTATCCAACCCTCCTTATGAATTCATCATCAAATAGTGTAGAGGAGCTAGATTTTGATCTTCTTTCCCCTTGGTATCTTTTCTTATGTTCCCCACCTTCCCTTCTTGCTTCCTTGAGCACATCATCCTTAAATTTTGTTTTCAACTTTACAACTAATACTGAGAAATTTCTTCCTTTTCGGTTTATTAGGTAGTTGGAAATGATCAAACTTTGAAGGTCTTCAACGTTAGCATCAGGTACAAATAAGATTTATTCAAGTAAGTGGAAGTATTCAACGCTTCTAGATTCTCTGTTGATAAGAGCACAGTCCCACTCTAGAATATATTTCCAGGCTAGAATCCTATTATCATCAGCAGTAGTAGGAGTTGTGATCTCTCTCACAGTTGTGCCCATAGGCCATACTTTCCCATGGATCACCTCTCTTGGTACATTGATCAATTTATCTTTCCCTTTATGTTGATCTTTGCTTTCAATTGTTACTAGTTCAGCAGGGGTTTCTAATTGATGTTCATAGGAAGGATTTGGAGCTTCAGTTTGGAATTTCACTCATGTTTCTAATTACGCCTTCAATACATGCTCCATCATCCTTCTAAGCTTAGCTACAGATCTTCCTTTCAGCTCATGTATCTTGTAGTTAAGACTTTGTAACTAGCAAGTCATATTGTATTTGTTCTGCTTGGCTGTATCACAATGGCCTAGCTCTTTCTTTATTCTCTAAATTGATTGGAAGGTTGTGAATGTTTCATAATTGCAATCTGGGATCATGAAGCTTGCTAGTTTAGATTCCTTCGATGCTTCCTTTATTTCTGCCATGTTTATTCTCTCAACCATGTTATAGGGAACCCCATGATTGATCAGGGTCATAAACATAGTTGATTCAGGCCTCGCTTCCGATATGTATTTAGTGTTAAGTAGGTTATCAGCCTTTGATTCTTTTTGTTCTTTAGGAGACTCATCTTTAGTAAAATCATCCCATTCAGCATCACTCTAGTTTCAACATGAGATATAGCCTTTAAATTGGAAACATCCACTGAAGGAGTGCGCTCGGAGATGTAGGTCTTGATCTTTTTAGTGAATCTTAACATTAATCACCTCTTTCTCTACATACCCCAAATACTTCCTCTTTCTTGAGTACTGAATGATTTGCTTTGAAGCTTCAGTAGATTCTTTTATTTTTTTTGACGGAGCAGTATTCGATTCAAGTGCACAAATTTTCATCTTGAGCTTATCAATTTGTTTATCTTTCCTTTTCAACAAAATAGACTGAGCAGTGAGAGAACTGTTAGCTTGTTGACCTTCTAATTTAAGCTTCTTCTTTTCAGTCTTCTCATGCTTCATAGAATCTTTATGTTCTTCAACTAGCTCATGCAATGCATCAATTACCTCATTGTTGATTTGAGCATCTTCTCTTAATCTATTCAATGATGCTTCTTAATTTATCAATTGTTCATCCTTTTCTTTTATCAATCCTTTTAACTCTTGTATTCTTTCCTTCTTTTGTTTGACTTGATTACAAGTTTGTTATACTGAGCAACCAAGTAGCTTTTACTCACAAGGATATCATCATCTTCCAGGTCATCTTCATGATAGGATATAACATCAACATAGTTAGCTTCATCTTCACCTTCTTGATGTTAATCAGCAATCTTATCCTCATTGCCTATAGCAGGAGCTATAATTGCTAAGCTTGAAATAGACTCAACTGCTTGATCTATTTTCTCTTGATGAGGTTGTTGTAGTTATTGCTGAAGATCAAGGATTGTAGATATTGGTTCAGTGTAATTAGACAAAACTGGGGTTTGTGAGTTGGTGATTGAGAGTGGATGGTACTAGCTTGAGACACCAACTCAGTCTCCCTAGTGTGAATAGAGTTTTGAAACTGAGTATCAGAGATAGGCTTCATATGAACACTCTTAGGAGATTTATGTTGAGGAGTTTCAGGGGTTGATGAGTAGGTGATTGATTTTGAAGTGGAATGATTGGTTGGGTGTTTTGACTGGCTGGTGATTGGTGTTGTGGGGATGGTTCATATTGAATAGGTGAGATGGGCAGGGTGTTTTGACTGGCTAGTGATTGGTGTTATGGGGATAGACGGTGGTTATGTATGGGTGATTGATGAGGTCAAATTGAGGCTTCCTCAGTAACAGCAGGTTATTGATCTTCTTGGTCTTTCCACACCAACTCTTGGGGTATGTTACCATCAAGATTAGCCACATGTGCAAACATGGTCATGTCTTCTCCTTCATACTTTCCATTGATCTTATTCGATACAAATCTTCCTAGATATGCCTGAACAAACACATCACCATCTCTAGCTATTTCAGGTAGATCAACATTGATGATTAATTGCAAGAACCTTGGAAACATATACATCTTATCAGCCATTTACACTCTGATGTGGTCATACAAACAACTAAAAATGTACTTTGAGTAGTTTTATGTCCTTCCCTCAAAAATGCCAATAATGCTCGATGAAATGTGCCTTGAGAATCTGTCAAGCCCAGACTTCTTGTTGGAGATGCACTTTAGATACGTATGACATAAGAATCTATATGGCTTGCATAGTTCCCCTTTCTTTATCTCACCCTTGTCAAAGTCACTATCATATCCCATCAAATAGAACAATTTCTCTATGTATTCATTCTCAAATACATTTGGGTGACCAACTTTTTGTTCTCCCAGCTCAAGTGCCCTTTTTGATAGTTTGTTCATTAATTCTCATCCTTTCATTCTTGATTTCAGCAACTATCACTTCACATTCTCCAACTTGCTCTATTCGGGCTGAATTCCAAAAATCAACTATGTGTGCTTGTGAATCACAGGCTCTGCTTATAACGCATAGAAAAGCATTGATCATCATAGGTATCTGATGATATCTCGACATCCTTCTGCTTTAGGTTCATCAGGATTTATGAATGCACATACATTGTGCTCTCTTGCGAAACGATTAGCTATCTGTTCATAAGAATGAAGACAATTATGTTAGAACAAAATCATCACCCTTAGAATACGAAGAGTTTCAAATAAATGATGAATCAGTCAGTTCATAATTTCAGATTATGATATGTTTTACCTTGATATTATTGAACTTGTACTGAACAGAGATCAAGAATCAAGCAAGGTTTAAAGGTTATTGGTAATTTTTGAATATTGTCAAACAGGGGTTTATCTGAACGTTTTTCTAAGTTGAAAAAGATGTTCTGAAAAAGTGAATAAAAATGACAAGTCAAAAACATCATTTATACTCCCTCAGATATATTACTTTCATTTATTAAATAAGCTGGGACCCCTATCCTTATTACCAATTTTATTGTTTCTGCACATTTTAGTTCTTCCGTAGATCATCTACGGATGACTTAGAATTAAAAACTGATTTTTGATTAATTCTAATTTGAATTTCCATAGATTACCGGTCTATGGAACTATAATACTTTTAGTTAATACCATATCTATAGGTTACCAATCTATGGATGGTCATATTCCTTTTTCACATTGTAGTATCTACTGAATATGAAAATATACTGTAGCTTCTGCTGATGCTAAAAATGCAATATTGAAACTTCTTTGATTGTATGATCCTAATCAACTGATAGAATCATTTATTGCTATTGAACCTTGTTGGGTTTGTTTTCATGATAATTGTGCATAAAAATATTTATATTTTGAAACACTTCATGTATCCTGCAGCCAAGGTAGTGCTCAAGCTCCAATTCCTTCTTTGATTTTTGAACAAAATTCAGATTTTATGTTTTCATGAATTAACTACTCCCCCTAAATTTGTGATTAATGATAAGATGTTGCATTCATCATAAATTTATGTAGAAGAATAGCATGAAAGGCACGTGACTATCCAAAGATTACACACAATAAATAAACTAAAAGTAACAAAATTGAATTAAATTTATGAACATGCATATAAACACATATGATGGGATCATACTTTAACACCAAACTTCTTCCTAATTGAGTTGATTGTTGAAATATGACCTGATTGAAGTACTGATTGCAAGTATGTTTGTTCACTCAAATCCAAACAAGAGTATGGAATCAACTAGTCATGTTGTTTATCATGTTTTCATGTTTATTAGAGATAAACTGTTATGAGCTCCACATTCAGTTCACATTAGATTTTGTCCTTTGTTTGTGATTCAATTCGTTACTTTTTCACACTTAGAAACTATGTACATTAAGTAATAAATTCTCTGTTGAGACATATGATTTGTCTCATAAATGCTTTGTTATAAAAGCTCTTATGTTAATATACAGTTGATCACTATGGATTTTTTGAGAGCTTGGATATGATCATTATCAGGTCACCAGGTCTTTACTTACATAAAACAAAGGTGTCATTAACCCAGGTCTTTATTTACTCAAAATAGAGGGATGATGCGGATCATGATCTTTTCACTATAATACTACATATGTATCTCATGGTGTTCATGAACCCAGGTCTTTGTTCACACAAAATAGAGGGAATATGATTTGTAAAGATAGAAGTTATAAAGTGTTTTACAAAGTGTGCTTAGGTGAATGAATTGATCACATCAGGATAAGACTTATTTGCTTGATCCTCAAAATAAAGTTTCTCACAAACAGTCACCTTTTCATTATGTTAAGCATGCTCTTAGGATAATCTTCACTCAAGTTGAATCTACTTACATAACAAAGAACTTTTGATTAGTTTGTAAAAAAATTTAATAACTCAGGAAGCAAGCAAAGGCATAGTATACTATCATTTCCCAAACATATGTCATGAAGAAATAGAAGACACAATAAATAAAGACAATAATTTTTTTAGAATTTTTTATGTTTTTTTATTGTTTTTTATGTTTTTCTTTATTACTATTTCCAAGGACAGACACATGCTTTTCTTTATTAATGATGATTATTCTAAGGTAATCATGCCCAAAGACTCAATAAGAAAATTAAATCTAACTGAATCAAAGGCCTTAGTGAATAGATCAGCAAGTTGATTTGTTATGTCCACTTTGACTAACTTGATTAAACCTTTTTCTAAGCAATCTCTTAGAAAATGATATCTGATTTCAATATGCTTTGTTTTACTATGTTGAACTAGATTAGCAGTTATAAACATAGCAGCTGCATTGTCAATATAAATTAGAGTTTGAAGGAAATTGTAACCATAATCAAGTAATTGGTTTTGCAACCAAAGGAGTTGAGAGCAACCAGCTGAAGCATCTATGTACTCAGCCTCAATTGTGGATACAGATACATTTGTATGCTTTTTGCACTGCCTAAACAAGTCTTGGTCCTAAAAATTGACATCCACCGATTGTGGATTTTCTATTTTTGTTGCATCCTCCATAGTCACTGTTTGAATAAAATTAGAGAGAGAAGTCTCCATCTTTTGGATACCATAGACCAAGGGTTGGTTTCCCTTTGAGATATCTGAAAATCCTCTTCATAGTATTCAGGTGGGACTCTTTTGGATTTTGATTGGTTCCTAGCACAAGCACATACAGCAAACATTATGTCAGGTTTGCTGGCACTTAAATACATAAGAGATCCTATCATTGATCTATATAATCTTTGATCAATTGATTTTCTATAGGATCAGGTATAATTTTGTCAATTGTTGAAGCAAGTGTTTTGCATGAAGATATATCAGCAAGATTGTACTTCTTTAATATTTGATGTATATACTTTTCTTGATTGATGAATATCCCTTTTGTTTTTTTATGAACTTTTAGTCCAAGAAAGAAAGTTAATTCTCCCATTGAGGTCATTTGAAACTGAGATTTCATCAACTCTTGAAAGCTTTCACACAGTCTCTTGTTTGTTGATCCAAATATAATGTCATCTACATATATTTGAACAACTAAGAAGTCTTGATGTTTATGTTTGAGAAAAAGAGTCTGATCAATAGTTCCCCTTTTGTATCCATGCTTGAGCAAGAAAGATAATTATGTTTAATACCACTTTCTTGATGCCTGATGAAGACCATATAAAGCTTTATCAAGCTTGTATACTCTATGTGGGTAATCAGGATCTTCAAAACCTAAAGGTTTAGCTACATAGACTTCTCATCAATTTTCCAATACAAAAAGGCACACTTCACATCCATTTGATAAATAATGATCTTCTTATTAGATGCATAGGCTAGGACTACTCTAATGGCTTCAATTCTTACAACTCATGCCAAAACTTCATCATAGTCTATCCCTTCTTCTTGAGTATATCCTTGAGCAATCAACCTAGCTTTGTTTCTCATAATGATACCTCTGTCATCTAGTTTTTTTTTTTAATAACCACCTTGTTCCAATTGGATATTGGCCTTTAGGAAGATCTACTAGATTCTAGACCTTTTGTTTTCTGAATTGTTGAAGTTTTTCTTGCATGGCTTCAATCTAGCTATTATCTTTTAGTGTAGCTGTAATGTTTGGAGGAACCACTTATGAAAGAAAATAAGTGAAAAGACATATGCTTGTAGCTCCCCATTGGCTTCTTGCGGTTCTTTCATTGAGATCTCCAATGATGTTGTTTATTGGATGAGTCTTATGAATTCTTGTTGTTATAATGGACTCAACTGGACTAGATGATTCCAAGTTAGTCATATGCATTTATGCAGATATATCCAACTGAGATGATGAATTTATGAATTGATCATCATTGGAAGCTGAATGATTTTCATTTTGTACATCAACTGCATTGTGAGTACCATCCGCAGGAGTTACATGAACATCTACGTATGTATTTTGTGCTTCCGCAGGAGTTACAGGAACATCTACGGATGTATTTTGTTGATTTAATGACAATGACTTTTTGGAATGCAATGAACCATCTCTAGTATATGGTATATCTACTGATGTGAATGGAACATTAGCTAACCCAATATTCACATCTCCAGATGTAGGATACTCATCTGCGGATGCAGAGTCAGCAGCTAATGATGAAGTGCTTGCATATGAGGATGTAGATCCATTTTCTTGGTCTTGTGCTGTATTATTGACATTATTTGGTGTTCCTTGTTCCATGATACTTTAAATTTGTATTCTTGGAGGATCAACAGATAATGACACTTCATTCATGTTTGGAGGAACAAATGGATAGCATGTATCCTCAGTACCTATAACATTCAAATAACCAGAGGTAAATGAGTTTATGAGTGCATCTATATCAAACAACCATGATGATCCTTTTACAGATTTAGGAAATAAGGATTCATCAAATGATACATTAGGAGTTTCTTACACAATGTTTTGTTGTGGAATGTAAATCCTATATGTTTTAGATGTTGAAGAATATCTAACAAAGAAACCATCATAGGCTTCTCTGAAAATTTTCCTAATTGTTCTTTTGTGTTTAAAACATATACATGACACCCAAAAGCTCTAAGATATCCTATGTAAGGTTCTTTTAAATAAAAGTTCATAAGGTGTTTTGTTGTGTTCTTTGAAAATTAATGTCCTGTTCTGAACATTGCATGTTGTGTTCACTGCTTCAGCCTAAAAGGTGATTGGCAATTCTGAATCAACTAGCATTGTTCTTGCTGCTTCAATAAGAGTTATGCTTCTTCTTTCAACAACTCTATTTTCTTGTGTAGTTCTTGGTGCATTGAATTGCATTGCTATGCCTTTATTCCTGCAAAATGAATCTAAGAAAGTTTAACAAATTTAGTCCCATTGTCATTCCTAACTATTTAAACTTTTAAATCAAGTTGATTCTCAATCTTTGTGACAAACTCCATTAATGTTTCTGATGTTTCACTCTTTTGTTTTAAGAAAAAGACCCATATGAATCTAATGAAATCATCCACAACTATTAAACAATATTGTATATTTCCAATGCTGATATTAGTTGGACCAAAAAGATCAATGTGAAGCTATTTGAGTGGTGTTGTGTTTGTATTGATAATTTTGGATTTATGTGACATTCTATGTTGTTTTCCTTTATAACATGAAGGACAATGGTTTGAACAAGAAAATTCTTTCTTTGGCAATCCAATGACTAAGTCATTTTTCACCAATTTATTTATGTTCTTCAAGTTGGAATGAACAAGCCTTCTATGCCACAAATAAGATTCATCTTCTGATGACTTAGATAGGATGCATGTTTAATTGTTTATGAGTGTTGTATTTTCATATCCAAAACATATATGTTTCTTTTTCTTGATGCTTTAAGAAGGATCCAATCTTTTAGAACTGCAAAACCTGGCTTAAGAATGTAACAAATAGTTTTATCAAATAATGTGGTATAATTTTGATCAAAAATTTGAGACACACTCAATAGATTATATTGCAAATTTTCACAATAATTTACTTTCTCAAATTTGAGCACACCATTAGTTACTATTCCTTCACCAACTATTTTAGCTCCCTTCTTATCCCCACTAAATGCCACATAAGAAGCATTTTTATGTTTGAAGTCATAGAGAAGAGAACACTTTCCTGTCATATGCCTAGAACAACCACTATCAACATACCACTTGTTGTCAGCTCTCCAAGATTGTTCCTGCACAATTAAAAAAATCAATTAGATTTGGAAACCCAATTCTTAATGATCTTGGGTGATCATGTGGAATCTAAAATTTAACTTCCTCATGAATGAGTCTTGAAGATTCAGTGTTAACTTTAGATTCAATTGATTCATTCTGTGTTGTTTGTGGAGAGGATGATTCTGTTGATGATGAACTTGTGGAATTTTGTTCTGATTTTTAATAAGCTTTGTTGATACATGTGTACCTAGTTTCTGATCTTAATGTAATATGTCTGTATTGTTAGGACCTGCTACGTACTAAGTACTAACTGATTCAACGTGAAACTAGATCAAATAGTGCGGAATCCTATTTGATTGGCGATCCAATCAAAGAAAACGTTAATTCGATCAAACCTAACGATTAGAATACGTTAAGAATAGATTAGGAATGATCTGAAACGTTCTATGAACTTGGATGAGACGTACTGGACGAACTCAGACGGCTAGGGTTATGTAATCTCGAAAACTCTCTAAAAGTCCCGTTTTTCCACGAATTAAGTGGTATTTATAGGTTACAGT
>BJCM01159662.1:0-10194 GCA_018326385.1 Flaveria bidentis
ACTGCCGAAAAGGACTCTCGCATCCAGAACCTTCTACTTCTGGAGAATGAGATTGGAAATCATAATAAATCGCCAAAGTTGTTAACGTTAGATGAATATCCACAGTGGAAACAACGGTTTGAAATCTATTTAAATGGAGTTGACCCAAATCTTTAGACATCCATTAAGACTGGTTATACGGTACCATTCAGTGCTAATGGAGTCAAGTTGACTTTGGGAGGAATAAGTGAAACTCAGAAGATTCTGTTCAATGCTAAAAAGAAAGTATATGCCTTGTTGACTTAGTCGATACCTAAGGACATCTTTCATTAGTTCTTTGAGAACAAGCAGGCTAAAACGTTGTGGGCGGCATTGGAAAAGAGATACGATAGGAATGCAACTCTCAAAGCACTAAAGGCTAAAGCTCTTAAAAAGGAATTAGATAATTTCTCTTCAATAGGGAATGCGAGCTTAGGGAATGCAACTCTCAAAGCACTAAAGGCTAAAACCTTATGGGCGGCACTAAAGGATCCTATGTTCAGAATCCTTCACTTTACAACTCAGTTCCAACTCCAACTATTTCAGAAGCACCGTTACAAACAACATTCGTGTCTAGTTCTTCTGCTCCTTCCCAAAATAGTGCATCAGGAATTAAAATGTCAGGGTCATCTGGAACCCAATACATAGTTCCTGAAACAAATACTACAAAGTTGAAGACCGAGAATCTCAATAATGTCACAGTGGAAGTTGCCAAAGAGCACATGGATCTTCTAGTGGTTGTTGTACAATTGTATGATGGTTTAGTTGCCAGTAAAATTGGAAATTGTCATCTTGCAGATGAGGATTATGAGCAAGTTGATGAAAATGAGCTAGAAAGAATGGACATAATGTGGGCCTTGGCTAGTGCTGTTAGAAGAGCAAAAAAGTTTGTCAAAAAGACGGGGCAGAATCTAGTTGCCACTGAAGATACGACTTTTGGTTTTGACAAAACCAAACTCACATTCTTCAACTGTGGTGAAAATGGGCACTTTAAATGTGAATGTGTAAAGCTCAAGAAAACTGGTAATGGAAACCCATTTCCCACATTCAACCGTCAAGACAAAGATATGATTGGAACTACTCCTTCAATTAAAGAGACAAAGGCTTTGACTGCTCAAGGTGATGAAGGGCAAGACTGGTCCTTCCGATTTGTTTCTTCGGGTGAATCAAATATACCCTTTGTTGATGCACTGGATGATGGATCTGCTAGTGAAGGTGAGTTCATAGCTGAGCAAGCAATGTCAGATACAGAAGAAGTTGTGAATGTTGTAAATCACTTGGTTGAGGAAGAGCTCAGAGTAACAAACTTAGAATCTCCAATCACCGAAGAGTCTGATACGGCTTTGATGGCTGATTCGTCTGATTCCTCACAGGTAAATTCTAATGACCAATTATTTGAAAAGCATGCTTGTAATGAATGCGACAAATTTAGGGAAAGCATTGATATAAAATTTGCAAGGTTATTAGAACACAATGATATTTAGTAAATGACTTACAACTCTACACTAAGGCCAATTGTATTTTAAAACAAAATGAGTGTAGTTTAAAAGAAATAATAGAACTTTTAGGAAAACAACTAAGGGAAACTGAGGTTGTTGCATTAAATCAAGCAAATGACATCAAGTTATATTTAAATTCTATGGAAGAAATGAAAAAGGAAAAAGTAGTTTTAAAACTCGAAGTTGAATCCTTAAAACAAAAACTGCACAACCTGGTTAGTTCTTCACACAGAGTTCAAAACTTAGTGAAAGAACGAAATAATGAGGAAGGTCTGGGTTATAAAGTAGTTCCGCCACCACATGCAATCCTTTTGAACACAAAATGTAGACTAATCAATAATAACCGAGTAAAGGATCATGTGGTGTCCACTCCTCTGGTTAGTGATCCCAATTCTACGGGCAAACCTATGAAGAATAGCACTGAATAAAAGGAGTCTACTTTGAAATCAAAAGAAAAGATGCCTATTGAAAATTTGGATGATCAAATTGAAAAGGTTAATTTAAGGTCAAGTTCACACACGTCTATATCTGAACCCAAAATGACTAATCCAGTTAACCAAAAATGTGTTACTCATCAAAGTCCAAATAAACTAAAAGCTAAAGATTTTAAAAATGTTAAAACAATTAATTTTGTTAAAGAAGCTGAAACATCTAAAAGAGAAGTGACAAAACCCAACCAGACACATCTCACAACCTTACTGAACTCAACCCCACATAAAGGTTTTCTTCAATCTGTAAAGGGAGATCATGCTACAGTTGTGGAAAACAAGGACATATCTCTCCTAATTTTTCTTATTATCAGACGCCCAAAAAGAAAATTGAACTTTATGATGCAAAACCATTTTTTTCTAAAATGAGATCTAATACTCCACCTAAGAGTATTCGTGAACCTAAAGTTCAAATAATAAGCCAGTTGTCTGTTTATCACAAAAAGGCCTTACACAAAACTGGCTTATGGAAGATAAAATCAAGTAATTTGTTTGAAAATGAGAACAAGAAGAAGAACAATGTGCCCTCATCCTCTGAAGGACAATGCGTTGAGTTTATGATGTGTAATTCCTCTGGGTCACCCAAGCCAGTTAAGGCTTGGGTCCCAAACCTGAACTAATAAATTCCTTGGAATGTGCAGGGTGTCCGCTATAGAGCTATCACAAATACCTGGATTATTGATAGTGGGGCATCCACGCACATGACTGGGAATTCGTCTCTCCTTTTTAACATCAAACAAATTAAAAGGAGACATGTATCATTTGCTGGAAAAAAAGGAGGTTACATCACCGCTCAAGGCGAAGTGGGAAACGAGAAAGTGAAGTTTGACAAGGTCAACTGCGTTCAACAACTACAGAACAACTTGCTTTCAGTCTCCCAAATTTGTGATAAAGGATACAAAGTTGTGTTTGACAATAAGAAGTGCTACATGTTGAAGAAGGATTATGTTATCTAGGAGGATAAAGTTCTAATGTAAGCTTCAAGATATAATTATTTGTATGTCTTGGATCTATCAAAAGCCTCCACAACTAAGACCACTATCCAATGCTTCTTGTAAAAGGAAACAAAGAGGGATTCAGTCTCCTGGCATAGGAAAATGGGACACATTAATCCTAGGAAGATGAATCATCTGGTACAGAATGACTTAGTGAATGGAGTAAATGTCAAGAATTTCCAGCTTTCGGATTTTTGCGTAGCATGTAAGAAAGGGAAACAGACCAAGAAGTCCCACAAGGCAAAGAAAGTTAATTCTATCGATATTCCTCTCGAGCTTTTACACATGGATCTATTTCGCCCGGTAAGCATAAAGAGTATTGTTGGAGATCTATACTGCCTTGTAGTAACCAATGATTACTTAAGATTTTCTTGGGTGATATTTCTAAAATCCAAATCAGAGACTTTTGAATCATTCAAACATCCAATAGCTACTTTGGAATCATTCTACAAGCTGAAAGTAAGGCAGATTCGATCAGACAATAGAACAGAGTTCAAGAATCAGTGAATGGAGGCATTTTGTAGAGAGAAAGGAATTGTACATCAATTTATGTCTGCCTACACTCCACAGATGAATGGGGTTGCTGAAAGAAAGAATCGGTGCCTGATAGAGAAAACAAGAACAATGTTAGCCGACTCTAAACAATGTATTAAATTTTGGAATGAGGCAGTGGCGCATGCACGCTACACTCTCAATCGAGTCTTGGTGGTCAAACGACGTGGTAAAATATGTTATGAACTGCTCCAGTGACGTACACCAAAATTGGAGTATCTCAAACCATTTAGTGCATCGTGCATGTTGTTAAAGAAAACTTAGACTGGGAAGTTTAGTGAGAAGGCTGAAGAAGGTATGTTTCTCGGATACAGGATACCAGACAAGAAAGTTTATAACAACTCAACAGGTCAGGTAGAAGTGTGATGCAATATTGATGTTCAAAGATACACCACCCCCTGCAGGAAAATGACCTTCCTTTTTCTTTGACAATGATGGATTTTTAAGACCTTCAACCTACCTCCCTCTCATCCTGAAGATGAGTTATCTGCTACAATGATGTAGGTTGTTCTGAACACTCCTCCACAAGACTCGACACCATTGGTGGCATTAAATGTTTCTTCTAGTCCTTTTGGGAGAAAGCTTGAAGTAAGTGACTCATCCTCTGATGATGAAGCAGTTGAGACTGCAAATGCGGACCAGGAGGACCAGGTTCCCACTAATAAAAGTACACAAGTATTAGAGCTTGATGCCTCTAACACTTCTGAACCACATACTCCAACAACTACAGATACTGAACCTGGGATTCAAAATCTGGATCCTGAAGTAGTTGTTTCCACTACTCCTGGATCTTGAATTAATGTGCATCATCCCCTGGAAAACATCATGGCGATGTTCTATCGGGAGTGCAGACACGAAATCAACTATACTCAGCTGATTATGCCTCAGTCATGGAAAAAGGATATCTTCACCATGGTGCTTATCAATGTTTTGTTTCTCAATTTGAGCCAAAATATGTAAGTGAAGCCTTATAAAATGAGGCATGGGTTAGTGGTATGCAAGAAGAACTCCTATAGTTTAAGAAGTTAGGAGTATGGACCCTTGTGGACAAACCAAAAGGTGCTAAGGTGATTGGCACAAAATGGGTGCTGAAGTGTAAGAAAGATGATCAAGGGGTTATAATTAGAAATAAGGCTCGGATTGTGGTTCAAGGGTTTCGACAAGTTGAAGGCATTGACTACAATGAAGTGTTTGCACCTATGGCACAGATGGAAGCAATTCGTATCTTTCTAGCCTATGCATCCTACATGAAGAATAAAGATTATCAATTAGATGTAAAAAGTGCATTCCTTCATGGTGAAATCCGTGAAACAGTCTACGTCAGTCAACCCGAAGGATTTGAGGATCCGTATCATTGGAATAGAGTTTATAAATATGACAAGGCTCTTTACGGGCTCCATCAAGCCCCTAGAGCCTGGTATGAGAAACTCTCAACTCATCTAGTGAAACATGGTTTTCGTAGAGGGGTTATGACTGCACGTTATTCATTAAAGAAAAGGATGGTGATTTACTACTTGTACAGATATATGTGGATGACATAATCTTTTGTTCCAAAAATGAAGAATTGTGTAAAGAATTTGAATCTGTTATGAAAGTAGAGTTTGAGATGAGTGCCATGGGGGAGATAAAGTTCTTTCTTGGATTATAGGTGGACAGACACCAAAAGGAATCTTCCTTCAATAGTCCAAACATGTAGGAGATATACTCAGTCGATTTGACATGGAGAATGTAATGGCTGCTGGAACTACACTTGCCACAAACCATGACGTGGCACCCGGCGAAAATGGTTTTTTGGTTGATGCCACCATGTGCTGAGGAATGATCGGATCTCTAATGTACCTCACAGCCTCTCATCTTGATATTATGCACGCCACGTGTCTTTGTTCCAGTTATCAGGTAAAACCAAAAGTAAATCATCTCATAGTAGTTAAAAGGATTTTTTGTTATCTGAAGGGTACTCCAACACTCGGGTTGTGGTATCCTCATGATGATGACTTTGAGCTTACATCGTATAAAGACTCGGATTATGGTTGTTGCAAGATGAATTACAAGTCAACATCAGCGGGATGTTAGTTCTTTGGTTGACGGTTAGTCACCTGGCAGTGTAAGAAGCAGACATCAGTTGATCTGTCAACATGTGAAGCTGAATATGTTGCTGCTGCAAGTTGCTGTTCACAAATCATTTGGATTCAACAGCAAATGCTCGACTATGGTTTGCAATTTTCTAACACCCCTATCTTTTGTTGATAAATTTGCTGCAATTGCTGTCACCGAAAATCCGGTCCCACACCCGATAACAAACACATCGGTATTAAATATCACTTTATAAGTGACTGTTTTGAAAATAACTTAATCGATGTTGTTAGAATTTAATACGGATTTTCAACGCGCCAACCTCTACACAAAGGATTTGACAAACCTCAGTTTTTATATCTTTTAGAGGTTAATGGCATGAAAAAGAAAAGTGATGTGATTCAAGAAGAAGAAAGTTTTTAGTCCGACAAGTATTTTCTTAGTTTATTATTTATTTTATTTTATTTTCCTGTCTATTAAAATCCAAAAACACTAAAAGATTTTTGGTTTTAGAATTTTACGGGGAGAATAGTTTAGTTTAGTATTTACTTAGTTGCAGTGTTTATTTACTTAAAAAACAAGCGGGACGACAGATTAGCTGAAAGAAATGAAATCAAATCTGTGAGTTTGATTCAAAGTTTATGGAAAATGATAGTACATAGGGAACAAATTGTTTGGGACTTCAAAAAGTTTTAAATGATCAAGATGCTAAATTCAAATTACAAGTCTGAGCAGTCTAAGCACAATAAAAGAAAAATGATAGTAAAACTAGTATGCTACTAAGGTAATTAGAGAAAGTAGACATAGAGGTTGTTTGTAAGAACCATGTACATACGGAATACTAACTGATAATGCGTCAAACCAGATCCAATAGTGTGGAATCTTATTTGATTGGTGATCCAATTAGTGATAACGTTAACCTGATTGATATAAGAATAAACTAAATGTTAAGAATGAGTAGGAATCGATCAAGAATGGACTTTGGAGTTAGATTGGCTTTCTTGGACTTTCTAGATGGCTAGGGTTCGTGTATTCGAAGTGTTCTCTCAATTGTTATTCAATTCTTATGTTTTTCTACGAAATAAGTGGTATTTATAGGTTTGTAGTTTCCATTCGTATGACTGAACCATTAGCATGGTTCAGTTGTGCGACTGAATCATGCGATGGAGTCATGCGCACAATTGAAGGTTTAGTTGTGCGAATGAGTCAATCTTATGTCTCAATCATACGACTGATCTAGTCTCATGGTTCAATCGTACGACTGGTCTATAAGCATGATGTATTCTTGCGTATGTCCATAAGTAAGGTCCATTAGCATGAAGACTTATCCGACTAGGTTGAACACAATTCTCAATCATTATTGAGTAAGACTATGTACAATAACTTCAAACCTATATAATAAGTCCATACATATGAATTATACTCAACACAATAATAATATGAAATAGATAAACATTAATAAGGAACAACCACATATTATATATCATTGAATCAATTCACTACATATGTGTAAGACATGATAGACTTTTACATTAAAGCTCATAAACTAGAAACATGATGTATCTACAAACTCACCCTTGGTCCTAGTTTATTCTATTGTCTAACACTCTTTACATGTTCTTCGAATTTCTTGTACTTCTCCTCTTTTGTAACTCCTGCATGTATTTCAAAAGCAAAGTAGAGTCGTATGACGTGTTGAAACTGGAGAGCTTGTATAATATCCTGCGAGTCATAGAATAATGGCCACTTGTATAATGTGTAGACATCTTCAACTGACATGTTTGTAAGCCACATTGGGTCGTATACCCTGATAGTCTCTATTTTTCCTTCTATGTTCAGAACTATGATCACTTCACCCGTCCGCTAGTAATAATACCACCATTTGAAGTGTGGAGTGAAGTCCCGAGGCATTTCCCGTAAGGGAATCTTTGACATCGTAAACGAAGGACTCCACTTTAGCACAACATTAGGTCTTCCAGATATAAGGTCTACTTTAGACTTTTGGATGTACCTCTTTGGTTGTTGAGGTCTGAAGTTTACCCACCTGGTGTGGTATTCCTTCTTTAATGCAGCCTCAAACCAACATAACATCTTTCTTGGATTAGCATATAGCAGATCTAAGCATGCCAGTCGGTTGAGCTCAAAACCAGGAAGAGTCTTCCGATCATGACGATATCTGAAGTAATCAATCCCCTTCTCTCTCTTTACAGCATATACGTCCAAATCCTCAAAATAAGCCCACGCTATAATCTTGCCAGACACTTTCTGAAGTCATTTGACTATATAAAGCTATGTGTAGGCATTTTGCTTTTGGGGCGCGCCCTGGGCTTTCTTCTCTTCAAAACAAGCTGCCCATTAGGCTTTCTTGATATCAACGTTTGTGTCTGAAGCTTGGGCTGTGCTTTCTTCTTTCTCTTTTTCTTTTTCTACTTCTTCCAACTTCTCAAAAGTACCACTGTCAAATGTTTCACCTAAGTTGGTGATAACATGTCCTTTTAGATTAGTATATTGTGGATAATAATAAGCAGTGACATCCTCTATCTCAATTTCGTCTACATTGTTCAGCTCATCATCAATTGCCACATCAACTGTAGGAGCATCTTTGACCAGCTCATCAGGATTTAGCCTGAATAGTTCAGCAAGATGTTCATCCATTAGGTCGTGTATGATTTATCCCTCCTCTGGAGTGTAGCTCACAGATCTTCTGGCTATCCTTTGCAAGTCAAGAATCATGGTTAATTGTGTCATGACCTGCTGAAGTGATTGGACATCATACTCATCTATCTGTTGAGCTTCATTTGTTTGATTTAAGCATTTAACTCATCACACAATAAATATTTATCAAGACTTTAAACATAAGTAATCATTAATTACAATAATGTAATACATAATTCAAGTACAAAAAATTTTAAATACAAAGACATCTAATAAAAACTTTTGTCTTCATCTGTTGGTTCTTTAGCTTGAGCCAGACGTGTACACCACCCAATCTTCAATGTGTTCCTTAAAAGATATTTGAAGGGGCTGAAATTATCACATTGTAGATGCACCCGGAGCTTAGTTTCAACTTCACGGTCATCACCTTCTTCTACGATCTTTAGTACTTCTTCAGCAAAGATTTGGCCCTATTGTGGATCAATCTACTACTCATAAGCCTGAGAGATCTTCCATTGGAGCCAATTAGCATCAACGTCTTGTACTTCAAGTGACATAACCTCGTTAGTTTCTTGAGCATCTTCATCATCCATACCACCACCCATTTGCATAGCATTATTCCAATCTCTGTCCAAAACATCATCATCTTCTTCTTCATCAAGTAGGTGAAGATCATGTGAGGGCACTTGAACAAGCGGTTTAACATACTTGCAACGTGTGCATTCTGGATTTGGTCGGATATCTCATCAACTCCTCCATGCTTGGAGACTAGACACTTTAGGATAACATGAGCCAAGTACTTGAACTGGGGGCACGTGTTGCTCTTGTCAGTATGCCAGCATTGATGTCTCCGGTGTACTTGATCCTCAGAATAAATATATACATTTGATCGGTTGCTAGACTTAATTGGTGAAATTTGAATAATTTTGGTCCATAGACTCAATCGTGCGACTGAACCATACTTCTGATTTAGTCGTATGATTGAGTTCAGTCGTACAATGAGCCATGCTATTGAGTCAATCATGCGACTAAGCCCACACGCTTAATTCACTCATGTGATTGAGTCTTGCGTCTAGCTCAGTTTTGACGACTGAAGTTTATCAGCGTGTCCATTCGTATATCTCACTGTTGAACACCACAAATTTGAATATTTGTCAAAATATGACACTACACTTTGTGTTTTTATTCATTTGGATTGAAGAGACTCTAAATAGCACTTAGTTTCATTTAAAACAACATGTGTGTCCATTTAAGTGGCCAATTCTTAAGAGTGGTCTCGGTTCTTGGTTTTAGCATTTTCAGCTCTTAAAGGTGCGATTAAGACATTCATTTTGGCCGATTTAAGTTGTAACGTACCTGTAGATGAATGAGAGATCGGTTAAGATCACAATCAACAAGCAATCAAGGTAAACAAAATTTGAGAAGAGTGTCTACGTATGAGAGAAATATGAATGCTTTGAAGGGTGGTGAAAAATACGACCGACTCACCCCTATATGTATACTGATTTAATGTTAAGTCATGCAACTGGACTGTAAGGCCCCGTTTCCGGAGACCTCACAGTTGGTCATTCTCAGTTATAATTACATGAAACATTATAAACTTACAAATTTAAGCAGCGGAATTAATTTTAACAAAAGCCATTCATCTCATTGTATACACTGTTGTTAGGCAATACGCCGTGGTTTAATCAGTTTACAAAAGAATAGTTTAACTGCATTACAAAACAACAGTGATTTCTTATTAAGAATGGATGTCAGTCTTGCCCCTCCGAGTAGCTTCCCCCGCGTGCCATCCTCAGCAACAAATTACCTGCCAACTGAAAATGTATGAAAGTCAGCGTTGCTGAGTGAGTTCTAGTTTTTTAAAAGCATTAAAGTACCTTGAGTAGTTTATATATGAAAATACTCTTTTCA
>BJCM01159664.1:0-20738 GCA_018326385.1 Flaveria bidentis
TTTTAAAGCATAGAAACTTACTTCCTCTTCATCTTCACTCAAAGTACAAGAGTTATCACCATCATTACTGGACATGAAAGCACTTCCAGCACTTCTTGTTTCTTTAAAGTGATATGGTGATACATGAGTTCTTATACTCTTGTTTCTTGATTTCTCATCCAGTTCAAGAGCCTTAACTTTAGCCACTAGAGTGTCTAGTCTGACTTCTTTGAGATCTATGGCATTCTTGAACATGGATACAGTTTGCTTCCAACTTTCTAGTAAAGTATGGAGCATTTTCTTGTTCAATTCCTCATTTGTGTATTTCAACTCCAGAATGTTCATTTCTGTGACAAGTTGCATAAACCTGTGGAGTTGTTGAGAATTTATTCACCCTTAATATGATGAAATGTTTCATATTGTGAACAAAGGTTGTCCTTCCTAATGCTTCGGATTTCATCACACCCTTCACAAAGTGTATGAGGAATCTTCCACAAGGAATTTGCTGTTTTATAGTTTTCACATCTGATCAATATTTCTTCTCGCAAAGCCATACTAAGCAAGCTATATGCTTTGATATCAACTTTAACCTTCTTAATATCATCAGGTGAAAGACCTTTTGTGCTTATGGGTTGATTGTTATCATTATAATCTGGCCCAAGGGTGGGTGGAATATAAGGACCTTCTGTTATAGAGACCCATAAGTCATAATCTGTATAATTAACATGATTTCTAAACTTGATTTTCCATGATTTGAAGTTTGCTTTTGTTTCCAATTTGGTGGTTGGTAAGATGATCCACTGAAGTTGCTCATGATTAGTTAAGACCTGAGATGTTAATTGATGAATATGATCAACAAGATCTATTATTCAATTGATTTGAATATAGATCCAAATTAATCTAACCGACTATTGTTGAACGACAAACAAGTTTCACACAAATCCCTTTTAAAGACAATAGATCTAATCAGTAAAAACTGACAAATCTACAGAATCAAAGCAATTAAACACAACTAACACTAATAGATCAATCGACCTAAATCAATGAGCACTTGCGGAATCAACGTTGGCTTGGTTTAATTGTTTTGTAGTAAATTTCAATATCAATAACGATTCAAGAACACATTAAAAGAAACACAATTAATGAATAATATGTATTTCATTAAAACATGTTAATGATTACAAATAATGAATGAATGATATTAAATTTGTGATGAATGATGTGACGACTGCTATGGTTGGATTGTGAGATTTGATGTGATGTTTGCTGTTTGTGGAATTGTCGTATTTCTATTGATGTTGCCGTCGAAGCTGCCCATAATTCGAAACCTAGTATCCATTTTTATAGATAATGATGTTTCTGTATAGGAAACACCGGATCTCTTGGGATTTGAATTGTTTTTGTTAAGGAATCATCGGATTTCTCGGGATTCGTATAACTGCCTTGTTGACTTATTGACTTGTAACACTTGTATTATACAAGTGTTTGGACTCTGTAGGAATAGCGTCTTCCGTAGATGTTTTGTTCTTCCGCAGAAGTCTTGTTATTCCGTAGATGTTTTATTCTTCCGAAGCAATCTTGTTCTTCTGAAGCAATCTTGTTCTTCCAACCTGTGTGGTTGTTCATCTGCAAAGGATCTTTGAATGCATTTTACAAGAAACATATCTACGGAAGAACAAAATGTTCATCCGTAGATGTTTCTAAAATTGACCAACTATAATGTTTGTACCTGCAACCATACATAAATCAACACACATATAAATGGGTTAACCTATATATATAATGCATACATAATAATGAATTACAACCATTCATTACAAATATTAATTCAAGTACTAAGCCTATACAAAATGGACTAGATCTACTGATCCTAGACCTAACACAATCTCTGGTATTTCGCTTCCATTCCGCTTCATTATCACCATCGCAAACTGCATCTTTCAATTCAGCTCCACCTTTACCCATTGATGTCTGCTTAAGATCCGCTTGTACCTCTTCAGTTCCAGATTTCGGTAAACCATCGGAATTAGTGTCAGAATCTGATCTCTCTTCTGGTTTCTCTTTGGAGTTTGAAGTGATCTTTGGAGTTAGATATGTCGCTTCATAGTACTCACGACGTTTTATATCCAACTCAATCTCTTTCAGTTTGTTGATCATATCCATAAGTTATGTGTGGACATAACCTCTTTTTTGCTTTAGCATTTTAACTTGATGATTCCATGCAGACTGAAGCGAGTCAAGAAGCTTTTGAATCTGTTCATGATTACTGAGATCAGGAACATGCTTCATTAGATTATTTGTACGTGCAAAAGAGTCAAACCGGCTTTGTGCCGTTGTGACATTATCTGATTTAAAGTCTTATGAATACAACATTTTATTAAAAGTTTTGAACAATTAAACGCCCTAAAAATATTTTTCTCAAAAATTGTAAAATAATTCTCCCCCGGAAAAAATATATTCTTAAATGTCACACTATTCTTAAAAATATATCCAACCCAATTAAAATTAGTCCATATATCAAATTGTTATTTGTTAACCCATGTATTAATCTTTAACTAGCTTAAAGTTTTCTTTTAATGAATGCAGCCCTACTTGGCTAATCCAAAGTTAGCGCATTAAAAAATTTCAAAACCCTAAAAAACAAATTGAATCAAATTAAACTAAAACACACACACTAAGAGAAATTGAAAGAAAGGCGGATGATATCAATGAACCCTCTAGGGTTCCGGCGACCTTTTTCCGGCAAGCCGCCTTTCCGGCGGCCGGAAAAAAAAATCCGGCGAGTTATGGCATGAACAACCACTACACTCACTAAACTCAACCTTCTGAATCCAATGGTGGGTTCGGTTTGCTCTGAAAATCAATAATAAATGAGTTATCGAAGAGATAAGGTGGCGGCGGCTAGGGTTTAGCATCCGCCTTTGCTGCGTTTGTTTGGTTATGGAGGAGCTGTGGTGGTGTTGGACAGTGTAGAAGATCCCGACAAGTTGTGATGGTGGTGGTAGATGGCTTGGTGGCTGTTTCGACACTCTTCTCTCTACTCACCGTTTTCCTTCTTCTACCTCACACCAATGGCGAAGGACAAACAACACAATCAAACAAATGCCATTTCTTCAATGGAAGTTGGATAATCGATCGATCGTCCCCTGTGTAAAACGGATCTGATTGCCCCTTCGTGGACCCCGGCTTGAACTGCCAGAAGAACGGCAGTGGCGACACCTTCTACCTCAGCCTCCGATGGCAACCTCACTGATGTTCGCTTTCAAGGTGAGTGAACGTGCGTCGTTGATTCGTCTTAGTGAAAAATCGATTGGATCTGTTAATATGATATTTATCGTCAGGAATCTGTTGATTTCAACATATATGTGTTTGATTATGGAGATTCGAAGTTGAAGTTCAAGGTGTGAGACGATGGTGAGGTGATTCAGCTTGGACGACCGCAAGCTCCGGCGGAGCAGGTGTGAGAGGTGAAGTGCTTTTTGTGTTGTACGTTTTGCATGCGTTGTTGTACTCTGGTGGTGTTCTGGCAGCTAGGTTTTAGGCTTCACATGTTTTTTTTAATTTCTTAATTTCGCAGGATTAGCTTTAATTTCGCAGGATTAGCTTTAATTTCGCTGGAAATTTTTAAATACCTAGTTTGAAGTTTTAATTTCGTAGAACTTTTTAATTTTTTTGTAAATTCGCTGAAAATTTTGTATTAAATTCACAGGTTCGTTGATGATTTTGGCAGCATTTTCGCTTGTATTTTCGCTAGAAAATGTGAACTTTCGTTCGGTTGGGTGTTAATTTCGTGGCTTGATGATTTGAAGATTTGAAGATCCTCAGGAACACCAAGAATACACACACTAGTGTGTGTGAGAGAAAATCTCCGGATTTGTAAAATTTTCGTTGAATCTTGTATGGATTTAGGTGTAGATCAGATTTCTAACATGTAAATCTTCAAATTCCATGTAAAATTTTGTAGATCTAATAATTTTGATGAAGATTTAAAACTTTTAATTTTCAGATCTAGTTTCTCTCTCTAAAACCCCCCTCTTTCTCTCTCTAAATATTGTTGAACATCTTCAAAAATCAACAACAAATTCTTCTAATCTTCAATGCATTTGATCTAGTAAGGTTCTCGTACAAAATTATAACTCCGGGATAAACAAACTTGAATCAAATTATGAAGAATTAGATCAAAATAATCATAATCACAATAAAACCCCTTTGATCTATATTGATTGTATATAATTTGAAAAAAGTGGAAACCCAATCAATTGGTCATTCAACAATTATCTAACACTAATGATAATTAACATATTTATAGTCTAGACTAATATTCACTAATTGCACTTAACCCCCTGTATTTAGGCTAATTAATACAAAATTACATATCAAGCATAAAAATGACTAAAAACAAGATAAAATATATTTTGTTTACACAAAATATATTTATTACAATAAAACTTCAAGTAATTTAAATCTTCAACGTCTCGTCTCGGTTCCTTGTCTTGAACGTGTCGGGTATGACTTTTGTTGACTTTGACCGTGACGTTGACTTTTGTTGACTTTCACTGCGTTGATAATATAGATTATCTTTTACAGCTCCAACAAAAAACAATACATTCCATGTGAATGAACATAAGAATCCAATCATAGATCACCTTCCAAAGTGAATTGAAAATAATCCCAATGTGGATGATCATAAAAAGGATCAAAGTAAAAGAATCCCAATGAGAATCAGTGAAAATAAAATCTCATAACTTAAGAAATCTGATCAAAAAAGTTATGAAAAAGTTCTATCATGTAGTACATAAGGATTGTTGATCATTCTGTTGTTCTGTGTGTGAGGTACATATTAAATAATTAAATCAAACAAAACATGATAAATATCACATGCATTAAAATATCAACCTAGTATGAGTTTAAGAGGACAAACATACCTTCAATCAACAAGTTCATAAATATGTCCATTTTATCATATAGGATGCACATGTGTAACGTAAAATTGATATTATCCCAAAATATATATATATACTTCTCTTCATTATTAATAACCAAAATCAATTTATATTCAAAAGGTTTTAAATCTTTAAAGTTTCTATTCAGATGTGGATATAAACTTTAGGGGGAGTAATTTAAATTTTGAATAAGTTTGTATAAACATTTACTATCTTAAATTACTTTCTTAAAACTTCAAAACAAATCAAAAGAAAATTTCTGTGTTGGTGCATATGTTATACCATAGTATCTCGGCTTATGCAGATTCTTGGAAGCACAAGAAGTCCAAGATCAGTCATATAATGAGAAACTTGTATCACCTCTGGCATACAAGTAAATCAAAGAAAGAATTGACAACCCTAACAGCAATCAATAACTTCATAAGGGAATTCAATCAAAGATAGTTCTTCATTACAAGAAAAACCAAAAGGGAAACATTAATCTTTGATTAAGTTCAAAAGTTAATACAGGTAAGTGCATTGGTTAATACGGGTGAAGGTAACCCATGCATATAACTAATGCGGGTAACTGTTTATGTCAAAGTGAAACTAATGCGGACAAAGAGTTCACTCTACTGCATTGGAGTCGAACAAGTATAAATGAAAAGTTTGGTGTTAAAACGTATGCGGAACAAAAGTGTTCTACCGCATTTGTTAATGCGGATGATAAATTCACGTCCGCGTTTGTTTTTACTCATCTACACTTGTGGATACGTGTAACTTTAAAATTTTTCTTGCACTTTCAAAAGAAATAAACAAGTGCTTAATCTCTTTTGTCACCATAGATGATGCTGAAGTAAATGTGGAAATTTTACTCTACCGTATTTGCTACAGTGAGCAAATGCTGAACAAGTTTGATCAACCGCACTTACTACAGTGAGCAAATCCTGAACAAGTTTGATCAACCGCATTTGCTACAGTGAGCAAATGCTAAACAAGTTTGATCAACCGCATTTGCTACAGTGAGCAAATGCTAAACAAATTTGATCAACCATATTTGCTATAGTGAGCAAATGCTTAACAAGTTTGATCAACCGCATTTGCTACAGTGAGCAAATGTTGAACAAGTTTGATCAACCGCATTTGCTACAGTGAGCAAATTGCTGAACAAGTTCGATCAATCGAACTTGCAATAGTGCACATATGCGGATAGGCGAAATCTTAAGTATTCAACTTCCGCATTTACTATCGTATACAAATGCGAATGTCCAAATTCTTAAGTTTTACTCTTCCGCATATGCAACAGTAAGCAAATACGGAAGTGTAAAACCTTTCCGAATTTGCTACAGTGTGAAGTAAAATTGACCGCATTTGTTCTAAAACTTGTGAAAAACGTGTAAATGTTATTATTTGACTATTTAAAGCACGATTCCAAAGATTAGTTAATACTTTTAAATTTGAGTGAGTTTAAAGTGAGATGAGTGAAAAACACATTGTTCATCTTCATCAACCATCATCATCAGTTAACAATCAAAGATCTTAGGTTCATTTATTCTGTCCTTATCTTCGATTCTACTTTAAAATACTATCGAACTAAAGGTGAAACATTCAACATTTTGTAACCTAAATGTCAAACACTTGGACTGATAACGAAGTTAGAATCCTAGGTTAATGAAGAACACTCAAAATCAGAATTATTCTAAGAAAAGATGAAAATTTTCGACTTCAATAAACATGCAAACTGATAAGAATATCAACCAACAAGAAAAATATTCATAACCATGTTCATCATATGAATAGAGGATGATGAATGCGAAAATGTCAAAATCAATTCTTGAAATAAAATCAGATTAAGGGTCAAACAACTTCAAAAAATCATCTCTTCAAACATGACAAACAAAAATAACAATGAATAAATCTTGAAAAACATCAAAATTTGAAGTGATTCCTATAGAATAGTACCTTCAAATACTCATCTTTGACCATCAAAAGTCAAACCAATGAAGTATGCATAATGTAAAACATATACTTTCATCAATCTAACTCATATGCCTCTAATGCAGGGTAAATGGCTAATCTTACATGGAGCAAGCTCCATAAGTTCAATGGTTATTTGGACCCTGATGTGCCTGAGGCAGAAGGACTTAGAGATATGATCAGATTCATTTCTACTACAAGGGTAGCTTATGCCATCACAGTCAAACCTATTATCTATGAAAGATATATTAGGTTATTCTGGAGTACAGCTGAAGTAACTGATGTGGATGGTGAAAAGACTTGAACAGGAAGAATTACTGATGATCATTCTCTGACCATCATTGAACAAATTATGAGACAGTGTCTACAGTTTGGTGATGATGCTAACACTCCTATTGAGTTGGAAGATGAAGAAATTACCACTTTCTTTGCTGAAATTTGATATGAAGGAGGTTATTAGGGAAAGCAGATAGTTAAGGGGCTGGTGGACCTACAACGGAGGTTTCTGATTCACCTCGTTCAACATTGTTTATGTAAGAGAAAGACGAGATTGAATGACATTCCTATGATAACCTCTTCAGCCATATGTGCTTTATGAACCAACAGACCATTCAACATGTTAGCATATGTGTTTAATGGCCTAACCTCAAACATACAGGACGGGAGAAGGTACATGATGTACCCAAGATTTCTGCAATGTCTATTCAATGAAGCATTTCCTGACCTTGTACTTGAAGGACCTACTTTGGACATTCCTCACTATGATGTCAAGTCCTACAAGTATATCAAGAAAAGAGATCCAAGAAATTTCTACAGTGGAGCACACTCTCCTCTGTTACCATGGATGCTTCAGCAAATCAATCTTGAAAAGAAAATATAAGAACAAGAGGCTCTTGTTGATAAGCCCATTCAAGAGGAAGTACAAGCTACTCAAGATCAGCAAGTTGCTAATGCGCATGTTGAGTAAAGAGTTGAAAGTCATAGGTCAGTGTCACCCCTAGTGGATGTAGGGGTTGATCTTCCCACTGGACCTCATATTCATGACATAGCATTTCCCTTTGTGCCATCACCAATACCATCACCCCATAGAAAACGAACTTCTTCACTTCATAGATCACCTATCCCATCACCACAATCACATCCAATCAATTCTCCACCAATATCTCCACCTCATCACTCTGCAATATCACCAACTCAACCATCGCCTGCCAATACTGAACCACCTAAATTTGGAGATTCTACTAGCTCATCTCAGAAATCCAAATCATCTTCTAATGAGGAGGATCACCCTAGCCAATTTCCTATAAAGAAACCCACTTCTGAGGCTGCTCCTTCAGAGATCTATGCTGAATCAAGGGTGAATAAACCAGATGAAAAGGATGAGCTTATCTTTGAACTTATGCAAAAAGTAGAAAAGATGGAAAGATTGTTAAAAAGAAGATCAAGCATCATTCAAGACAGATTGTTAGAACTTGATGAGAAAGAGGCTGAGTTGAAAGAAATGAAAGAAAAATATGAGTCTGAAAAGAAAGATAAAGAAAAGGAGATAGAGAACTTAAAAGTTGTTCTTAAACAATCAAGGGATGAGATAAGTGGTCATGTGGACACTTTATCCATTCAAACAATTGCCATTGAAGAGCAGGAAGAGCACAAGAACAAGATGAAATTATTATCAACTTGCAGAAATAGAATGAACTTTTGAATAAAAGAGTAGTTGAACTTGAGATGCTTGTTAAAATGAAAAGGAAGGTTGAATCAGAAGTAAAGAAAGTTGATGAGAAAGAAGCTGAGTCTGAGAGCTCTTCAAGGGAGAGTAGTGATGACTCTCCTCCTGGTAAACGTATGAGATTCTCTATAACAGAAGCAGAACCAAGCAATATAAAGCAAGATGAGTCTAGCCTGGAAATGGTAGTATACTCAGAGACAACAGCCAATATGCACACTGAAGAGACTGAATTTAATAACATGATCAATACTCTAGATAGATTCACATTATAAGAATACATCATTGATGATGAGTTCTAGGATTCTATAGTTGATCAAAGAACTGTTACTGAACCCATAGTGGTTATTCCTCAATCTCCTGTCCCTCTAGAGAAGGATTTGAGCTTACAAATAGTTCTTGTTGTGTCACTATCTCATGAGCAAAAAGAAGTGATTAGAAAACTATGTGAAGAGCAAAGAGAGAAAGAAGAAAATGTTGTTGCTCACCATGAACAAGTACAAACAGAGGTTGAAAAAGTGCCTCAAGAAGCTGAAATGCTTGAATCCTCATCTGGTCCTTCAATGCAAACTTATACCAGAAAGAGGAAGTACTTGACTGAAAAAAGGCTAAGGGAAAGAGGCCTATAGAAGAAGAAGAGCCAATCAAGAAAAGTAAACAGGATGATCCTAGAAGCGTTGCAGCTACAGCAGAATTTTTGGAAGAACATGAGCAAGCAGAAGCTCAATTTAAGAAGCAAGTTGTTTTTGTTGACCTTGAAGATGGAGAGATTGAAGGAGGCTATGTGGCTGATGAGCCAATAGCAGTTGATAGTGGTGTGCATCAAGAAAAATCAGTACAAGAAATGGTTGAAATAGCACAAACAAATGATCTAATGGTGAAAGCCATGTTTTTGATTAATCATGGATATGATCCTGATGAAGTTTACAGCAAGACTTATGAGGAAATGAAAGCAGAAGAAGAGAAAGTAAACAAACTACTGGACCCAACATTTAAGAGTAAGTATGAGAAAACTCTTTCACCAAAGACTACTATGCACAAACCATCAACCATGAAGAAGCAAACATCAACTCCTCAACCATTATATCATGATCCCTATAATATGTCTGTAGGGAAATGAAGGATTATCTTTCAAGTCAAGGGTTCACAAGAAGGAAGCTTGGAAACATGAAAACAAACTCCCTAAGGGCTGCCACCCTCAGGTTGATAAATGAAAAAAAAGAAAGGCTCAAGAAGATAGAAGAAGAAATCATCAACAAAAAGCCTAGAAAAAGAGTGTCAGCTCAAGACATGCAACTCACCCATGGAGATCAAGACTCTTTGGCACCTGTACTTCATAGATATCCTGAGTGGTTTGATGAATATTCCTAATTGAAACTTCAAGAAGGTTTGATCACTACAGAGATGATCAGAGATGTGTCTACTCCTTAGGGAAAAACTGATCAGAAAATTATTGCGTGGAAGTATGACAGTGATTGGAATATGTTTATGGTTAAAATAATCTCAGGGCTGGTCCAATTCTTTATGGAGTACTCTGCTCTTGTAAATGCCCTGGAGATTCATGACTTAAAGGAACTGGCTAACATAGAACTAATCAATCACAAGGCCATGTTCAGATGGTATGAGTTTGAAGAAATTCTTAGAATGATTAAAAGAACTGATAACTTCAAATCACTGAGAGCCATATGCATGAGGAAAGATAGGTCTTTTATTAACCTTCTTGGAAAGAAACAAACAAAACCAACAGAGGAGGTTGTGTTTCTAGAGCTGAGAGTGAAACCAACAGAGTCTTTAAAAAGAAAGATGATGTCTAGCACCTATTCCTCCATACCAATCTCTAATGTGTACTATGATGAAAAGACTTATGAGTTGGTAATAGAAAGAAAATGGGGATGAAAGGAAGGGGAAAAAATAAGATTGTTTAGTGGATATGAAGTGAGGCTAGTTGATGAATCTTACATCCACTATATCTACACTAGACATTTCAGAGAAATAACCAACAAACAGGGAGATCAGGACATGCACTTCTTTCTAAAGTGCATTAAACTGCTGAAAATGGCATATGATCAAATCATTGCCAAGAGGGAAAAGAGAAAGAAGAAAAAGGCTCCTCTACAGTTGGGAAACATAGTGAAGCTGGAAGTTGATGTTGATGGAGCTATACTGATTCATTGGGATGGGTTGTCCACTATATCTATATGGGAACCAGTTTCTCTCAAGAAACTGCCATTGGAAGCCATCTACACCATGAGTCGGATGAGGATACACGAGCTAAATAGAGAAAAGATGTCAGATGCTAATGACTTTGTCAATATGATAAAGGTGATTCTGGATCTATCACAAGCAGAACCTCTAGTGCCTTCACAAGACCCAGTAGAATCCTCACAACCTCAACCACCACCAAACAATTGAAGAAGATAGGATGTATAATCCTTAGGGGGAATATTGTTGGACCCTGAAAGCATCATACATGCCACTTTAATTGGTGAGTTGCTGGTTGTTTCTTGACAGCATGGTTTCCCTTGCTTAATGATGTCTCTTTCAGAGTCATCAAAACGCATGGTTGCCATAGATTCAGTCTCAAAATTGTTACCACTATCCAGAAGGCCCATTGAGGAACATTCTGTAGTGGCAGTTGAATCTGCATGAGTCCCATCCACATCAGTGGGACTCACCTCGGTAAAGGTTTGTTGATGGGGGCTAGAGATAAGAGGTCTCTCTAAGCTTTGTTGATCTTTGAGAGAGTTTTTAGATAAACTTCATTTCCATGGAGAGACGTAATCTCTTCATAAGTTTTGAAAAGAAGTTCAGTAAAGGATAGAGAGGTTAAACCTAATGACACGGGACCTTGATCAATGTCTGCAGGCGTTGAGCCTATGGTGGGGTTGTCCCTTTTTGGCAGCTTAGAGGAGTGTAGATACTCACCCTGAGTGACTTTTAGTTTGGGTTTTGGGCTTATGGGTTTGACACTAAGGAGACTCAATAGCCATATTGAGGTCAAATGTAAAGGATGGTGAGACCTTAGATTGAGTGGGAGCCTATTGTTCCACTCTAGTCATTTTGGATTGAACAGGAGGAGCTTGTTCAATTAGAGAAGATTGAACAAGGGTTCGTTTGGGGCGTCTTTGATATGTGATGGTGTTGGGATTGAAAAGGAGGAGCTTGTTCGCTTGTTCAATTTTGGATTGAACAGGAGGAGCTTGTTCGCTTGTTCAATCAGAGAAGGTAGGTTTGGCAATATGATGGCAGTTGTTGGTGTGGGTTCATCATCTGTGGGTTAACAAGGATGTCACCAGGAGCTATTTGCTCAGTCATACCCGGAAGAAGAGTAGTTTATCTTCCAGTGAAATTAGTGGACACTTTCTTCAAAGTCTTGAAGATGGTCAGCCTCATGTGAGGGACAGTTAGAGCAGCTGCGCATACAAGCTGACTTTGGTCCAACTCATAGTTGATTATGTGCTAGAGAAATCTGGGATACATGAAAAATGTTTCCCGCTGGAGATTTCCCATGAGATTGGTCAACATAAATCTTGAATAGTTGAATCTAAGGCTTCTCACCATTCCACGAACTAGGCACCCTAGTGGATGGAGGCATACTGTAGAGAGAACGGAATTGTACAACTATTTACTTTTGCCTACACTCCACAGATGAATGGGGTTGATGAATAAAAGAATCGGAGTTTTATAGAGACAGCATGGACGATGTTAGCCGACTCTAAGCTGCCTATTCAATTCTGGAACGAGGCAGTGGCTAATGCATGCTACACTCTCAATCGAGTCTTAGTGGTCAAACTTCATGGAAAAAACATGTTATGAATTGCTCCAGCGACGTAATCCCAACTTGGAGTATGTATAACCATTTAGAGCATTGTGCAATATGTTAAAGACAAATCAGGCTGGGAAGTTTAGTAAGAAGGCAGAAGAAGTTATATTTGTCCAATATAGTATACCAGACAAGAGAGTTTATAACAACTCAACGGGTTAGGTAGAAGTGTGGTGCAAGGTTGATGTTTAAAGATACACCACACCCCCTGCTGGAAAAGGACCTTCTTACTTCTTTGACTATGATGGGTTTTAAAGTCCTTCAATCTACCTCCTTCTCATCCTGATGTTGATGAGTTATATGCTCAAATGATGTATGATACTCTGAATACTCCTACACTAGACTCGACATCTTCAGTTCCATTAGAGGATACTTCTAACCCTTCAGGGGAGAGCTTGAGGTAAGTGAGTCTTCCTCTAAGGATGAAGCAGTTGAGACTACACATATGAACTAGGAGGAACAAGTGCCCACTACTAAAAGTACACAAGCATCTGATCTTGATGCCACTAGAACTTCTGAACCACATACTCCAATAGCCACAACAACTGAACCTAGGATGCAAAATCTTGATAATGAGGTAGTTGTTCCCACCACTCCCGGAACTCGAGTTAATATGCATCTTCCCTAGGACAATATCATCGGGGTTATTCTATCGGGAGTTCAGATGCTAAATCAGCTATACTCAGCTGATTATGCCATAGTCATGGAAAAACGTTATCTACACGATGGTGCTTATCGATGTTTTGTGTCTCAATTTTAGCCAAAATATGTAAGTGAAGCCTTAAATGACGAGGCATGTGCTAGTTCTATGCAAGAAGAACTCCTTCAGTTCAAGAATTTAGGAGTGTGGACTCTCATGGATAGACCAAAAGGTGCAAAGGTGATTGACAATAAATAGGTTCTTAAGTGTAAGAAAGACGACCAAGGATTCATAATCAGAAATAAGGCTTGGTTTGACGTTCAATGGTTTAGACAATACGAAGCCATTGACTACAATGAAATGTTTGCACATGTGGCAAGGATGGAAGCAATTCATATCTTCCTAGCCTATGCATCCTACATGAAGATCAAAGTTTAAAAATTGGATGTAAAAAGTGCATTCCTTCATGGTGAAATCCATGAAACTATATAAGTCAGTCAACCCGAAGGATTTGAGGATCCTTATCATGGAGATAGAGTTTATAATCTGGATAGGGATCTTTACAAGCTTCATCAAGCCCCTCTAGCCTATTATGAAAAAATCTCTAATCATCTGGTGAAACATGGTTTTCGTAGAGGGGTTATTGACTACATGTTGTTCATCAAAGAAAAAGATGGTGATTTACTACTGCTACACATATATGTGGATGACGTAATCTTTGGTTCCAAAAATGAAGAATTATGTAAAGAATTCAAATCTGTGATGAAAGCTGAGTTTGAGATGAGTGCCATGGGTGAGATGAAGTTCTTTCTTGGGTTACACGTGGATCAGACACCAAATGGAATCTTCCTACATCAGTCCAAATATGTAGGAGACATCCTTAGTCGGTTCGATATGGAGAATGCAACTGTTACTGGGACTCCACTTGCCACGAACCACGATGTGGAACCCGAAGAAAATTGTGATCTGGATGATGCGAATGATCAGATCTCTAATGTACCGCACAACCTCTCGTCCTGATATTATGTACGCCACTTGTCTCTGTTCCAGATATTAGGCTAAACCAAAAGTGAATCATCTCATTAGGGTAAAAAGGATCTTTCGTTATCTGAAGGGTACTCAGCCACTCGGGTTGTGGTATCATGATAATGATGACTTTGAGCTAAGAGTGCATAGTGACTCGGACTATGGTGGTTGCAAGATGAATTACAAGTCAACATCAGCGGGATGTCAATTCTTTGTAAGACGCTAAGTCACCTGGCAGTGTAAGAAGCAAACATCTGTAGCTCTGTCAACATGTGAAGCTAAATATGTTGCTGCTGCAAGTTGTTGTTCATAAATCATTTGGATTCAACAGCAAATGCGAGACTACGGTTTACAATTTTCTAACACCCCTATCTTTGTTGATAATTCTGCTGCAATAGCTGTAACAAAAAATCCGGTCCAACACCCCAAAAACTAAACATATCGGTATTAAATATCACAATATACATGATTGTTTGGAAAAGCAATTAATCGATGTTGTTAAAATTAATATAGATTTTCAACGCGCCAACCTCTACACAAAAGCTTTTGACAAACCTCTGTTTTTATATCTTTTGAAGATAAATGGGGTTAAAAAAAGTGATGTGATTCCAGAAGAGTCAAGTTCTTAGTCCGCTATATTTTTTTATTTTTAATTTTGTTTTCCTGTCTTTAAAAATCCAAAAACACAAAAACATTTTTGGTTTTAGAATTTTAGAGGGAGAATAGGTTAGTTTCAATATTTAATTAGTTTTGGTATTTAATTACATAAAATAACAAGGGCGGGCAGTAAGCTGAAAGCAAAGAAATCAAATCTATGAGATGGATTCAAAAATTATGGAAAATGATAGTACATAGGGATCAAATTTTTTGTGACATCAAAAAGGATTTAAATGATCAAAATGCTATACTGAAATTACAAGTCTAGGAAGTCTAAGCAAAATAAAGGAAAAATGATAGTAAACTAGTCAGTTACTAAGCTAACATAGAGAAAGTAGACCTAGGGGTTGCTAGTTCATTATATGATGTGTCGGTAGATTCAACACAATAGACGAGTAGACCTCTTTTGTGAATCAAATTCAAACTAATTTGTTCAACTTGCCATGGGTTCTCAATAGAGGATGTTTCGGCTTTTGGAATAAGGGGAGAAGGGCTGAGCGCCGGTGATTGAAGCTTAAGCAAACCGCCAAACTCCGGAGGAACGAGACCATTAAGCAAATTCCCAGATAAATCCAACGTTGTAAGATTTGTCAGGCGAGAATAGTCTCTTTTTGTCAAATACCTGTAGACCACTCAAAAATCTCCTGAGGAATGTTGATTACCATATAAGTGTGGAATCCACAAATGCTTGTTGAAATAATATAACCTAACTTATCACCAGTGTATGTCAAAAATCTGTGTATGGATTTAAGTGGACAAATATACTAACAATCAGCGTGGCTACAACTGTCGACGGCTAAAATTATTGTGTACATCTTATAGCTCTTGTATGATTTCCTGAAAGTGCTATTGACTCTCAAACAACTGAGAATCTAGTATCAATGTACATATAAAAGGGTCCCAAAAGATTATGATATACCTGTATGATTCGATATGAATCTCCCAAGATATGATAAAATTAAATTGAAATTGTTTTGCTCAGAAGGAAAAATCTGTTAGATGATTTCTAATAGGTTTTAATCAACCTCAAACCAAAAAACACAAAAATATGTCTTGTTTTGCTTTAAGTCAAGTTGTTTTATGTTTTTTGTTATCTTCTTTGCGTCGATGTCGGACTATATAAGTAGATGAACTCTGTGAATCACAAATTAAAAGGGGTCACATCTGAGGTGATCAATTGGTTCCAAAGTAAAAACAGGGTCAAGTCTGAGGTGATCAAATGTTTTTCAATTAAAAAGGTCATGTTTGAGATGATCATTGATCATAATGTATACATCAAAAGTTAGACTTTGAGTGTATGGAAATGTATGAGATCAAACTCATAAGTATGAGCCAATCACATAATTGAATCATAAGTATTAGCCAATCACACGATTCAACCATAGTTGTGAGCTACTCACACGATTGGACCATGAGTATGGGTCAACCATGCACTTGGATCACAAGAATGAACCAATTGTACGACTGGATAAAGGAGTCTGAGTCAGTCGCATGACTGAAACCCAGTCGCACAAATGAATCATGTGTATGGGTCCAGTCGCACGACTGAAACTTAAAATAGTATTAATAAGGGGGTTAGTCGGTCGTATACCCTACCACCCTTCAAAAACTCTTAAAAAAACTACCCATACCCAGACACTCTACCCAATTTTTGATTACTGTGATTGATCTCCGATTGTTATACTATTGATTTCCCATTCATCTTCAAGTACTTAGCAATTGAAATTAGTTCAAATGACTGGATTAATTGGACACACAATGACCAAAAATGTTAAAATCAAATATTGATTAGAGGATAATTAGTGCTATTTCAAGTCCCTGCAAACCTAATGAATCTAAACACCAAGTGAAATATAACATTTTGACAAAGATTTTGAGTTAGAGTGTCGAACAGAGCAAGATGCAAATAGACACTCCATCTGAACCTCAGTCGCACGATTGAGCGATGCGCATGATTTAATTGCACGAGTGAATCAATCGGCGACTCAGTCGTACGACTGACTCAACCGTATGGCATACCTTACGACTAAGTTCAATCACAGGCTCTATCGTACGACTTAACTCAGTCGTAGGCTCAATAGTACGATTGAACTCAGTCGAATGGTTCAACTGCACGATTGAACCAGTTTGATCAAAATCAACTAAAATTCAATTGTTATCTCTTATGCACAAATCTAATGTATATGTTTCTTATGTTGCAGCAATATGGCTGAGAGATGGACTATGAGCACTAAGCACAACATCTTTGCTCATCTGGATGCTACATCCTGGAATGCTTCTGAGTTCACTGGGATCATAGCCTTCCTGCGTAGATCGAGGATCTACAAGGCTATTTCTACACCATGCACACCGTATAGATCTATACAACAGACTTGCTGGGATGATGTTGTAGTTGATCGGTCCGTTGAGCCCCACTATATCCAAAGCTCTATATTAAGACAGGAGATTGAGTCCACTATAGACGACGTGAGGAGGGTCTTGTATCTGGGTGAGGACGGTGCCTACCCAACCATGCTGCATCCCCTAACTGTTCGGGGATGTTTTCTAAGGATCAAGTACGCTAGGTAGATTAATGTTGGCATGCTGAACAAGAGCAACATATGCCCTTAGTTCAAGTACTTGGCACATGTGATCCTCAACTGCATAGCCTCCAGACGTGGAGGATTTGATGAGATGTCTTACCAAATCCAAAATACATACGTTGCATTTGTACTGAACCACCCGTTTAGTTTTTTCCTGCATGTTGTTCTCCTACTTGATAGACAATATTGAGGCCAAAAGCAATGAAGGCTTCTTCATGTATCCATATTTCTTGCAGATGATTATAGATGAGAAGCTTCCATTGTTGCCGAAGGAGAAGGATGATGTTATTGTATTAGAGGTGATGGATGACACCACACTAGGGACGATAAAGGGTGTACCGGGGGAAGGAGGTTAAGCCCCCGGTCAGGCGACTGTTTGGCCATCTGGCAAATGAGGATTATGTGGCGCCCTCTCGTAAGAAGTGGCGTCACGATGACATTGATTCTGATGTTGAGCCCATTGTGGTTCCTGCTCATGAAGAAGATGACGATGATGATGACCATGATGACGGTCAAGGTGGTGGACATGCTAGTTCCAGTCAATCAAGGGCCACCGACACGCCTACTATATCTCCACCATCTCCATATGGTACTTTTCATGCACCTGGTGGATCTAAGCAGGCTGTTTTCCATGAGGATTTCATGTTAGATTAAGAGGATCAGTCTGATGATGAGCATCTCACCAGGAGAGTCGGTAGCCGGGTTGTGGCTTCCGAGAAGGTAAAGAGGCAGTTGGTGGACGCCAAGTTGGTTCTAAGGATGGTGATACTAATGTCACTGATCCAACATACACACCTGACCAACCGATCAGTTCATCGGAACCACTCATACACTTACATCCACCTCACACACAATAACCAACACTATTCCACTACAATCCACTTCCATTCCTAATACCATCTACACCACATCCACCACTACACCCACTACTTATGAAGCCGGCACATCCACCCCATTACCACCTACACCAGGCTCTACTCTACACATTGTTGGTTTAGAGGAACAACTGGTGAGCCTCAACAGACTGGTGCTAAAGCTACTTTCCACAGTTGAGCTCAGAGCCAACCAGATGAACCAGCTGGTAGCGGTCAATACCGCCCAAGGCAAGTAGGTTGCTCAGCTGACCGAGAAGAACGCTGCTCACAAGAGAGCATTAGATTGTTCTCATAACGCACTAACGGTTCATAATGAAATTGTGATGGCTTCAGTCAAGAGGATTAAGGGGTTGGAGAAGTAGAACAAAAAGCTGATGCTGAGGTTGAAGGGATCTAAGGGTGAGCCCCTAAAGATTAAAGATGATGCTGATGAAGGTGGAGATGATGATGATGAGCTTACAAATGACGACTTAGAAGAAGATGATGATGATGAGGAAGCGGGACCAAGTGGAAAGGGTAAGGGAGTGTTGGGTTTGTTGGACCATAAACAAAGTAGTTTAACCATTTAAACATGAAAAACACAGTGGAATAAACCTTAATATTATGATTTATAATCTAAAAATTAAGGTTAATAACATAACATCAACCAACCCAAGAACATAGGATCATATATATGTGTATGAACTAGCTATCAAGAACAAATAACAACCAAAACAAGACATACAAACCACCTTTGTAAAGCTGCTGAAAAATCAAGATTTTGATGAAGAAGATAAGGTTCTTGAATGACCAAAACACCAAGGAGAGGAGTCCTCAAGCATCCATACCCATAAACATTAAGCAAACAACTTGTTGCTAGGATTTGAGCACCAATCTCGAACCAAGATGAGCTGAAAATCGAATTTTCAGCTTTGAACTCCTTCAAGAAGAGAGAGAGAAAGTGGGTTCTTCGTCCTTTGCATGTGACAGAGAGAAGAGAGGAAGTGTTAGGATCAAGTATTTGAACGAAATACTAAGTGATTAACGTGTAAACCAAACCAAATAGTGTGGAATCCTATTTGATTGGCGATCCAATAAGTGAGAACACACGTAGAAACAATTTTGTATTGAATCTAACGTCAAAATTTGAATAGGAATCGATCTACAATGTTCTATGAACTTGGAGTATGATCTTAGAGGCTTCTGGATGGCTAGGGTACATCTAGTGTCGAAGTGTATTCAATGCTTTCGTTTTTCCACGAATTAGGTGGTATTTATATGTTAGGGTTGCTCATTCGGGCGACTGAACCATTAGCATGGTTCAGTCATGCGATTGAGTCATACGGTTGGTTCATTCGTATGACTGAGTGTTCAGTCGTGCGACTGAGCCATTCTTATGTGACAATCATACGAGTGATCCAGTCTCCTGGTTCAGTCATGCGACTAAGTCATTCGCATGAAGTTGTTCATGCGTATGGTCTATTAGCATGGGCCATTCGCATGATAACTTCATGTTACTAAGTTTGAATGTATTAAATGTCATAACATTATTTATATTAATTCAAACAAGCACAACCTATATAATCAAGTCAATATGCGTTACACAACTCATTAATGAAATATTAGACATTATAAACCACAATCAAACATTCTCATTTCATTAATTACCCAAGCAATACATAAGTGTAAGACATTCAAGACATATTACATTAAGATCCAAATCTAGGTACATATGTATCAACAAACTCCCCCTTGGATCTAGATCTATCTAATGTCTTAAATTCTTCATAACCTCTACATACTTCGTGTACTTCTCTTCTTTTGTGACTCCTTCGTGTATCTCAAACGCAAAGCAGAGTCGTATAACATTCTGAAATTGTAGAGCTTATACAATGTCTGGAGAGTCATAGAATAGTGGTCACTTGTATAATGTGTATACATCATCAGCAGACACGTTTGTGAGCCACATCAGGTTGAATACTCTTATAGTGTCCATCTTGCCCTCTTTGTTCAAGACTATGACTGCCTCTCCAGTCCTCCAATCATAGTACCACCACTTAAAGTATGGAGTGAAGTCCTGTGGCATTTCCCTGAGAGGGATTCTTGACATTGTGCGAGGTGGACTCCACTTCAGCATTATCTTTGGCTTTCCAGTTATGGCATCAACTTCAGATCATCTCATATAACTCGTTGCTTGTTGAGGTTTAAAGTTGACCTATCTGGTATGGTACTCTCTCTTTAGAGTTGCTTCAAACCAGCCTAACATCTTATGAGGGTCAGCGTATAGCAATTTCAACTTTGCTAACTGGTTAAGCTCAAAACCTGGAAGAGTCTTCAGATAGTGTGGGAATCTGAAGTACTCAACCCCCTTCTCACATTTAACAGTGTAAACGTTGAGATCTTCAAAATATGCCCATGCTATGATCTTATCCGAGGCTTGGGTCTGCTCCTTATTCTTTTTCGACTCTTGTTCCATTTTATCCAGAGTCTCAAAAGTTTCACTGACAAGAGTGTCTCCTAGATTAGGAATGACATTTCCCTCGTTGTCAGTGTAC
>BJCM01159665.1:0-13800 GCA_018326385.1 Flaveria bidentis
TGTCATGTGCTTAACCCCCCTCTAGAGCACCAAGCAATTCATCTAGGGTTAAGCGACAAGGACCCCATATGTTTGGTCAATCACAAAGATTGAACCCCTATGTACATCCTCATGGGGTATTTAACCCGCACACAGTTGAGCTAACAACCCCTCATTGGGTGTGAACCTCTATACATTTTCTTAATCACAAGGATTAAGCCCCAGTGTGCATCCTCATGGGGTAGCTAACCCGCACACGGTTGAGCTAACACTCCGCATTGAGTGTGAACCTCCATACAATTGCTTGCAAGCCTTTCTTTCGTTCGTTCATTCATTAATGCATGCATTCTTTCATTCATTCTTCTTTTCATTATCTTCCACTTTACGTTACATAATACTTTTCATTTCATTCATTAACATTCAACGCAAAGCCACAGGAAAATAATCATACATAACAAGGAACATAAACATAAACAATCAACATCATCATACAGGGCATCATACATACATAACATACATCATACATACCATCATGCATAAGCATCAATCATACATTATAACATGCCCAACATAACACCTATGACCTCAAAAAGTCAACTTACATAGCCCCCCGGGAATCTCCCAATTAAAAGCCTAAATTACACTTTTCACCAAAAGTCTGAAATATTCTAAGTGTTCATCCGCATTTGTCTTAGTTCATCCGCATTTGTCTTAGTACATCCGCATTTCTTTTACTTCATCCGCATTTGTTATAGTTCATCCGCATTTCTTTTACTTCATTCGCATTTGTTATAGTTCATCCGCATTTCTTTTACTTCATCCGCATTTCCTCCAATACTCATCCGCATTTCCCATTTAGTCAATGTTTGTCCGCATTTCCCATACTTAGTCAATGCTCATCCGCATTTCCCACACTTAGTCAATGTTCATTCGCATTGACTTTCATCCGCATTGACTTTCATCCGCATTGACATTCATCCGCATTTGCCAACACTTAAGCAGTTTTCTCTAAAATTAGGCGTGTGAACTACTGTATGGGCGCATGAGCAGCCTAGGGCACACTATTCATCAGATTCAATCCCCAAATCTCATCTTTCATGTTCTAAGCTTAACTCTTACATTCTAAGCTTTAGATACATAATCATAACAACATCAAATCATGAACACAGTCCAGAATCACACCATAACATCATCATACACACATCAAACATACGGGTATAAAAACATACATCCATGCATTTCCAGCCCTAAAATCATATAAAACATGAAAAAAAGAGGGGTTCTAGAACTCACCTTTGTAGCTCTTGAGTATGGCTTCTTCCAAACTTGTTTGAAATTAAGTTCAACCACCTAGAAACCCACTAAAACATACACCCGAACACACATAAACACACATAAGCATAAAACCGAGGCAAGGCCAGTTAAGAACACCATAAAACCATGAATTCTTACGTTGAATTCAATTTTTCAGCTTGTTCTTCTTCAAAAATACAAAACCTTCTGTCCTGCTACTCTCTCTTTCTAAAATCCGAGAATTGTGTGGGTGTAGAAAGAGTGACGGGCGGCCATCACCTTTCACACCCACTTTTTCAATCCTTTTGTCCTTTTTGACACTTTTTAACCCTTAACTTGGGTAAAATATCTTTTCTTTCTTTCTTTTTTCTTCACCTTATTCTTCTTTCTTTGACTTTTAAAAAATAACCGGGTGTTACATGGTAGCAGTAATCCATATCAACCAACAACATATGTTAACCCCGACTATTTTCGTGAATACGTCTTTGACGCAACTAGCCAACCATCACAAATATGAGACTTTGATTTGAATGAAGCTTAATGTTGAAATGATTTTGATTTTTATTAAAACATGTTTGTATTAACGTTTTATGTTGGTAAATTATTAGAATGAAAAAGTTATATTTATGAGTGCATTCTATCCATATAAATAGGGCAATGCAAACAAGATATTTCATCCTACCATTATCTATCCCACCACTAATAATTAATCCTATCATTATCTATCTTCAATTATAAAAAAACCAATTTTTTCTTCATCCTATCATTATCCATTAATCCAAAATTATTTCTCTACATTAATAAAAAATACTATTCGTCTTTCATATAATTCCTCCTCCAAAATCTTCTTACAAATTGCAACACCAATATCAACTTATCTACGTAATACTAATCAAAATTATTATACTATCTTGTTCATATTTTCTTATCTACAAAATACTAATCATGCGATGAGAAGTATTAAAACGGACAATAAGAATTTCTACATTGAAGTGGCTAAGATGTGTAATACAACTTACATCTTGCTTGGCCTAATGTAGTTGGCAAGCTCTGATTACGAGTTGTCGGCTCAATATTGATAGATGATATATTATGTGTTGACATGAAATAATGAAGACATGCTTTGTATTGACATGAAATAATGAAGACATGCTATGTGTTGATAGGAAATAATGAAAATATACTATGTGTTTACAGAAAGAAATGTATTGATTCCTTCTATTTATTATTTAACTATTAATGAAGACATGCTATGTGTTGATAGGAAATAATAAAAATATACTATGTGTTTACAGAAAGAAATGTATTGATTCCTTCTATTTATTATTTAACTATTAAAAACAATTTTATAACATATTATTTGTATATTTACATTTCTCTAACATTATTATTAAAATGAAAAATAAATACAACACCTTTATAAATATCACCAACTTTAATCCCACAAATTCATTCAAGAGCTTAAATTAACTTTATATTACGATGACAAATACACAAAATGGGAAAATTATAAGAAAACATATAAAATAAATTTTAATGTGGACATGGTAAGTTATGCCAGAAATACAACTGATTGGCCATAAATCTCCTATACAAGTTATAGGTCTCTCTAAAATTTTCACCGCAATCTATTGGTTTTACTATAACTAAATAGTCCATAAATATACAAACGTTAACTCTTTCATCACCCTTCAAGGCTTGGGGTGATGTAACATAATCTTCATTTACTTCAATCCCAAAAGGTTTTTTTGGTTACCGAGTATTTTTCCAAAACTGAAGCTTTACTAATAAAGCCCTGAAATACACAAACACTTTTATCAACGCTAGGTGAACCAATGATCAAATTTATTATCACTTTCTTCACTGAAAAAATAACCAATTTTATTATACATAAATTAACACAAACAAGCACCATACAAAAAGGAAAGTATACATAATCAACTTCTAAGAAAGAGAGATACATGATGAACTTTCCATCAACAAATGAAACAACATGCTTACTAAATGAATCAGTTAACAAGTCAAAAAATTGTGGAGGTAGTATAGTCTAACGCATATTTGACAGTCTATCTTTTTATCACTCTTATGTCTCCAATTTATCATTTTTAAAACCTAATATTCAACATGCTATATAATAATACATTTATTATACAAGTATAAAAAACTTCTGTAGGATTGGTTTTTGTCACTTAACACAAGTATTATCTCTGAAACTCACTAAGTCACTCGGTTTGATGATGCAGAATCCCTTAAGAGTTGATAGTAATATACTAAGTAAATAGAACACAAGAAGATAGTTTTACAAGATACTTGTATATATTACTTCTCAACTTAAAGCATTACAAGACTCTTACAAGCATGTTTACAGAGTTACAAAAAGAAATTATATATACTACTATCCACAACCGATTATACTTTGATACCAACTAGGAACCTAAGACTAAAGAAAATACTATATTGCTAAAGGTAAGGTATCTTTGATAAAATACTATCTAAGATTTGGTGGTCATGACATGTCCATCTTACCTTTTTTCACCAACTAAAGTTGGTAACTATACTAACTGTAAGCAATGAATAGTGGTATAAAGTATGGTCAACTACAAGGGTGTGGAAAAGCGCCATGCAGTATATTATAGATTACTGCAGATCTATCAAAAGGTCCATACTTATGTTGACTAGTTCATAGCAGGTTCTTCTGAAGGTTAACTGGCTTTGGAAGAACAAGTTTTTTTGAAGCCACTTATACTTCGGATGAGTCTACTTATTTGGAGCCATGATGATCTTCATACTTCGGAAGTCATTGTATTAAACTCTTCTGAATATTGATCTTCGGAAGAGGGAAGACTTTGTCTTCGGAAGTTAGAGTTCTTCTTTGGAAGCTCTGTTAGTCTTGTCCTTTGAAAGTTCAACATTTGCCTTCAGAAGTTCTTCTTTTGCCTTTGGAAGTTTTTCATCAGTTGCACAAAAAATGTTTTAAGTGTTTGTTTTGGTTGCAACAACCTTACTTATAAGACAATAAGTTGTCTTCGGAAGAACATTATGTCTTCAAATCTAATAACTACTTATAAGACATTTACCTTCGGAAGAAATTCTAATATATCCTCCAAAGCATAAATATGCTTCTAAGTACTTATATGTTTGTGAAGGATTCGTAAGATTTATTCTCTTATGAATAAAACTTATTACTTTTAATATCTTCTAAAACCAAATATATCTCTGAAGTAAAAATACTCTAAGTATTATTCTTTCTACGCAAAATTTTCATCTAGCTAAGGAATATCTTCTGAAGTCAAATTGGCTTTGACAGTTTTTATAAAAAATTCCAAAGACAAATTACCATTAAAAGATTTTTGACTTTCAAAAAAACTACCTTTTTGGGTGCTTTTTTAGAGGTGGGACCGACAACCGGATTTCATAGTTTATCCTTTTGCATTAACTTTATTTTAAATCCAGTTCATATAAATATATCTTTAACGGGTTCTCCTATTTCACTTTCTTTTTCATTTACAAAATTTCATAACCTATATTCACCCACAAACAACCTTGTTCTTACCTTTGTTCATTAGGGGCGGACCTACCCCCAAGGGAGGGGGGTGGCTGCCCATCCTAATTTTTTTAATGTTATATATACGTTCAATTCTTAACTGCCCCCTGTAAAACTTTGCAATCTCCGCCCTTTGAAATCTTGTTTTTTTAGTATAAGCCCAATCTTTTAACCCAATCTCTTTAAACCCACTTTCTTCAAACCCAATCTCTTTAAAACCAAAATTTAAAAATTAGCCCAAACCCAACCCACTTTTTAAAACTCAAAAAACCCACTGCCCACAATCTACAATCCACACCCTCACACCCACCGACCACCAAACCCGCATTCCCCAAAAACTCAACCACCTCTACTGTCTCCGGTGACCCTGCTGTCCGTCCGTCGAGGCTGCAATCCTGTTGCACACCTGCACACCTACATGCTGTATCGGGCAAGACACCAACCTGCAACTGTGAGGCTACAACCCCTACTGCACCGACTTGCTGCACTCTAGTGACCTCCCATGCTCGAGACTCCGACCTTCAATTTTGGCCAGATAATTAATGTGTATTATAATATTATATTTCTTGATTTTTTGGTTTCTTAATTTTTGATTAGAAACAAGGGTTTGAAAATTAACATAGATTATCTATTTATATCGTGTATTGTAATCTGTAAGATACTAAGAGCCTAAGATTGTGATATAATTTGGGTTAACATAAGAATTACTAGTCTCATTATGGAGAAATTTCTCAAGAGTAAAGTTGGAGAATCTTCATCTAAAACTCTCGAATATGTTGACGTGGGTACACTTCCTTCGGATCCTGCTAATCGCAAACCACTTTCATCATATAACCCTAATCAACGAGATGAAATTAGGAGGGCATACTTACTTAGAGGACTATGTCAACCAAAAGATATTGTATTCCCACAAACAAATATTGGTAAGGAATTAAGACGTTTTAATGAAAGTCGGTATGATGCTCATCGAAGATGGTTAGAGTATAGTATAAAGAATGACCGTGTGTATTGCTTATGTTGCTACTTGTTTAAAGGGTATCTTGGAGATTTAAAAGACATGTTTGTCTCTGATGGTATTAATGGTTGGAAAAAACAAGAAAGACTTGTTAAACAAGTGGGTGAAGTTAACAATTTGCACAATAAATGTTTGAAAAAGTGTGATGATTTGCTTATTGAAAATCAATTGATACGAGCCGCCTTTAAGAAGCAAGATTCAAAGCAAAGGTATGAATACCGACTTAGATTAGGTGCTTCTATGAGGTTGGCCCAAAAATTATTGAATCAAGGACAAGCATTTCTCGGTCATGATGAATCAGATGATTCATTAAATAAAGGGAATTTTTGAAACTTTTAGAGTTAATGGGTGAAATAAATGACGAACTTGCGAAGGTTATCTTAAGGAATGCACCTGAGAATAATCAAATGACATGTCCAAAAACTCAACAAGATACCAAACATTGTTTTGCTTAAGAGGTACTAAAATAGAATTTTGAAGATCTTGATGGTGATATTTTCTCTTTATTAGTTGATGAATCAAGTGACGTTTCCAAAAAGGAACAAATGGCCATGTTTATTCGATATGCGAATAAGTATGGGGTAGTTAAGGAACCATTTATTAGACTTGTTCATGTGATGGAGACCATCCGCATTAACACTTAAATCCACTATTGATGATTTATTTACTTGACATGGATTAGGTTTGGCTAATATTAAAGGCCAATGTTATGATGGTGCAAGTAATATGTCAAGCACGTTTAACAGACTTAGAGCATTAATTAAAAAAAAACGTTTCCGCATTTTATGTACATTGTTTTGCTCATAAACTGTAACTTGTTTGGAAGATAATGTTATTACCGTAAGTGAGTCAAATCAAGAAATGTCACTTTCAAGGCCCATGGATACACGTTGGAATTATCACTACAAAACTCTTTCTTTTTTTATTACTTTATATCCATCGGTTATAGAAGTCCTTGAATATATTGAAGAAATGGGTGTCAATCTTGCTAGTGTCAAACAAGCAGATGGACTTCAATCGGAAATGAAAAAAAATACAATTTTATCTTCTACTTACACTTGATGTCGCATATTCTAGATATCACAAACACGTTGTCTCAAAGTCTTCAAAGAAAAGAGCAAGATTTATTGAATGTGGTTTCATTAGTTTCTTCTACCAAACGTCAACTTTAGAAATTTAGAATGGAGGGTTTTAATAAGTTTTTTGATGATGTTAACTCTTTTTTGTGAAGAATATGAACTTGAAGTAACATGGATGATGAGTACATTAACCTAAAGAATCCAAGATAAAAGATAAATATTACAAATCACCACTATTTTGAGTACGATTGTTTCAATTCGATTTTAGATATGCAAATACAAGAGTTTGGAAGTTGTTTTAGCGAGGTAACATCCAACTTACTTGTTTGTTTGAGTAGTTTGAGTCTTTGTTATAATTTTGGTGGGTTTGACATTTCAAAAATACTAAGATTATCCGAGTTGTATCCAAATGATTTCGATGAAAATGATAAAAGAAGACTTTCTATTGAACTAGAGATCTATATTGACAATTTAAAAGCAGATTGTCGATTTGCCAACTTGGATGGTTTATCAAGTCTTGTATAGTAGACGGTTCAAACAAAGAAACACCTTTCAATTACATTGGTATATCGTTTGTTGAAGCTAGCTCTCGTATTACCTGTTGCAACCACAACAGTTGAAATATGTTTTTCGGCAATGAAGTACGTGAAGTCCAATTTGCGTAATCAGATGGGTGATGAAAATTTATGCGATAGTTGTATCTGCTTTATGGAGAAAGATTTACTTAGGAATGTTTCCAAAGATATGTTATAGAAATATTTCAAAAAATGAAACCTTGTAGAGAATAACTTTAGGTATATTGTACCTTTATTCAGTTTTTGTAATGACATTTGATGTGATTTTGTTGGTTTTATGAAAATTAGTTTGATTGTCTTTTTTTTTAAAATGAGCCGACCCATCCAACCCGTCATGGACCCGAAATGGTTTGAAAAAAAATATTATATAGCTTACTACATTAGTCAACCGACCCTTAAAAAGTTTCCACCCCCATGAATATTTTTTCTAGATACGCCACTGTTTTTCATCACAAAGCTACTAAAAATGGCCAACCCTGATCTATGAAACCAATCTAATTTCTCCATGCAATTACACAGGCAACACAATCAGGTTGCTTTGTTAACATTTGAGAAAGATCCAAGATTCTCAGATGTCTGCCATTTCTTGGCTTTGTCTAACTACCTCACCGCCCTCACCATAGATCCTCAATTGTATAAAGACCATCTTTTAGAGAATTTTGGTAGTATAAGCACTACTATTTCTTGCTTCGGTCCCTGATCAAACTTTACATTATTTTGAGTCAAAGATGTTAAATGGGTAGCAATTTTGGAGAAATCTTGAATAAAACTTTGATAGTATCCTGCTAATCCTAAAAAGCTCCTAATTCCATTGGGATTCTTTGATGATTCCCTTTTTTATCACAACTTCTATCTTGACTGGATATACTTGTATTCCCTTCCCATTAATCACATGACCAAGGAATTGAACTTCTCTTTTCCAGAAGTCACATTTAGAGATTTTTTCATAAAGCTTTTCTTGTTGATGGGTTTCTAGAACCATTGGCAGGACCAGTGAAGGGTGGTCACTTACAACACAATAACACAAAGAGGAGAGTAAATTAAATTAATCAAATAGTGAGACCGGATTAACCACAAGAGATGGTACAAAGAACACAAGTAAGTAAGAGACAAACCAAGAGAACAAGATACACATGAAAATGGTTTTCAAGATTGCAGTATATTGCTTTCTAAAGTTCTATTACAAGTGTTGCAAAGCATAAAGGAAAGTTACAAGTACTTGATATACATATACTACATCCTACAACTAGCCATACTTTGAAGGCCAGCTGGATACAATTGACTAGACACAAAACAAAATCAATTGTAGAGTCAAACGGAAGATTGCCTTTTGACTTGTTACTATGAAATGCCATAGCTCACATTCTAATATATTACAAAAAGGATAAAGTACGTGAAGTAGAAAGTTACAGACTCAAGACCTCAATGTACAGTTAACAAAATCATGGACCTTTTCACCAACTCATGTAAGTTGGTGACTTTACAGAGTTGTAGCGGAAAAAGGGTCTAGCTTTATGGAAAAGTACATCAGATATAGCATGTGTGCTAAAAGTCTTCGGAAGAAAATCTGTCTTCAAGTGTTGGCTTCGAAAGACTTTGTCTCTGAAGCTTCGAAAGACTTCATCTTTGGCTTCGGAAGATATTGGTCTTGGCTTCGGAAGATTTCACACTTAGAATATTTTTGTTGCTTGTGTGAAACTTCCGAAGCATTCTTCTTCAGTACATATGTGCATGCATGCAGGAGAGACTTTGGGTGTTTGGGTTGCATCAGTCTTTTCATATAATCTCAACAAACTCCCCCTAGGCTGATGCTACCAAAACACTTGAAGACTTCAGATGTTGATAATCCTCATCAGAATAATGCCCATTCCTTTATTTATGAGATGATTTGGATCCCTCAGACTGTCAAAGTGTCTCCTCATATCAAAGAGATCATGTAGAGGTAGATTGAACATGTCTTGCCAAGTGTAGATGTCTTCAATTCCTTGATCTCTAATGACATGCCATCTTTCCGGATTTATGGTGTATGTCCAGGACAAGATGGGTCTTCCTGATGCTAGAGGAGCTATTTGAGTAGGAGTTGATGTAGCATCCTCTGGTTGCACATCCTCAGGAGGTTCTGACTCATCCTGAGGTTCAGAAAAAGGATCTAGCTTTCTTCTTCTTTGGCTTTGAAGCCATCCTTTTCTTTCTCTTTGTTACTTTTAACTGAGAAGACTAGCTTGCACCACCTGATTGATCTTCATTGTCTTTCTCAGTTGGGTCTTCCTCTCTCACATGTTTAGAAGGAGAGGTAGGTTGACCCTACTATGGATCAAAAGATGAAGCTTGCTGAGATTCAGTAGGAGGTTTAGGTTGTGTTGTCTCAGGTTGTTCAACCTTCACCTCCACTTCAGGTGGAGCTTGACTTGGAGGGGAGTGTAAGTCAATCAACTTTCCACTCTTTATCTTCTGCTTGATCACCCTGATATGCTTATCCATAGTGGATAGAGACATGGGGCCAAGTATTCTTCCTGAGAATCCATACAGCTTCAAGAAGCTCATCATCCTCTGCCTGTCTACAAACTTCTTCATGCTCTTCTGGATGATGGCTCTTGACTTAGCAGCTTCTTCCCTTAGTTTCCTTTTGGTTGTCTTTCTTTCCTTGAATATATCCAGTTCATGTATCTCAAGTTGTTTGAGATACTCAAACTCAACATAATCATATGATAAGGGAAGAAGTGCTTCTGCCTGATAGAGTCCTGTGGCACTCAGGTAGTTGATCATCTTGATCCTGTCTTCTTCTTTATCTACCTGAGGTTCTTGTTGAACCACATCCTCATATGTAGGACTTTCTTGAACTGGGGAGAGAGTAGGCACATGCTTATATAGTCTTTTCTTTCTTCTGTCTTCTTTCATTTGAACCAGTAACTCAACATCTTCTGCATCTTTCTTCTCCTTTGACCTTTCCATGTCAACCAGTTGATTTAGTTCCTCTAAGGGGAGAGAAATGACATTGTTAATGTCATAGTTCCTGATCTGCAAGTAATTGATCCTGACTGCCCTCAAATCATCATCCTGAGTGTTTGGTCTGGGGGTAGCCCTGATTGCACTTTCCATAAATCTTGCAGACCCAGAAGAGGAACTTTCTCCCCTCAACTTCCTTTTCCTCTCTCTCCTCCTCCTCCTCCTCCTCCTCCTCAATCTCCTCAGATGTCATCTTTCTTTTCCCTTTGTCACTCACAGACCTTTGTGACTCAGGGTGGAGAGAGCTTTGGCCTTCATTACTTGATGTAGCTTCTGAGCTCTAGCCAGAGAGAGGTTGAGAAGCACCTTCACCGGCAAATGTCTCAAAAAGGGTATGGATCTCTACAGTGGGTGATGTTGATGGGATAGGCTCTCAGGTTCTGCCACTGGGCCTTCACTCAAGGTTTACCCTATGAAACTAATCTTATGGTCTGCCTCAACATCCAGTTGACCGATGGTATTATCTGATTGCCTTAGTCTTCTTCTGAAGCTGAACTCTACAGTGATCTTGTCTTGGATCCTTTGAGCCAGCCTGCCAGCTTATCTTGATTGGCTTTTATTGATAAGTGGCATGTTGACTAGATCTAGACCTGCATAGATGTTCAAGGTCTGAAAGTTGAAGATCTCTTGCTGCCCTTGAACTCTATGAATAATAAGGGCCCTTCTATTGCTGTCATACCTCCACCCAATGATGTGATTTGAAGTTGGTGGAGATGACATAGCCCTTGGTATCCCTTCCTTAAATAGACTCTGTATGTAGGAGTCTATAGAGTCCACATCAATGTGAACTTGAGGAAGTTGCTGAGTGTGCACAATTGCAAGTGAGGATGGTGAGTCCTTAATGTCCACACTTTCTGAAGAACTCCCAGGTTATGTGATTGTAATGAATTTCTCCCCCTTTTTGGTAGCATCACCCACTTGCATAGGTGAGCTTGGAGTTAGGTCAATCACACTGACAAGTTCTTGTGTTTCTGGTTCAGCTCCTCTTAAAGGTCTCCCAGCTAGTTTTTCCTTAAGATAAGAAATCTCAAGTTGCTAATCATTGACCCCGTTTTGCAAGGTAGTCACTTGAGATTCAAGATGACTAACCTTGGAGACTAAATAGGTGCATGTTTTAGGTAGTTTTTGCACCATTAGTCTTAAATTCCTCTCATCTTTATCAGAAGAATCATTGAGGGATGAGATGATTGGAGCAGAGTCCTCTGTCTATCACCAGCTTTAGGTTATTACCTGCTGGATTTCCTTTGTTCATTGGCAGCCTCAGTTGAGGTGTCAGTGGGCTGAGTTGCCATGGTTGAGGTCTTAATGATGTAATCACTTGCAAAAGTGAGAGCCTCTTCCATATAGACATCCTGAACAGGTTCAGGAGTGTCCACCTCAGTAGTAGGTGACTGATGTGGGATAGAAGTAGGAGACTCAGGAGCACTCATCTCTCTTTGAGTAGGGGAAAAGAAGAGAGAATCATGGTACTCACTGAACCTAAATCTTCATCAGTATAGAAGTCAAGGTTTGGGATTGGTTGGTTTAAATCTAGAGGTTGGGGATGGTAACTGTCCCCTGAAGGTTGATCACTTGAATGTTGAGACTTAGAGTGATGGCTTAAGGTATTTGGGCTTATAAGCTTATCAGGCTGATCATGAGGAACCTCAGCACTGATCATTAAATGAATGGGAGTGGTTTGCTCCTCAGGAGAAGTGAGAGCTCCAGTGTCCACTTCTTCCTATGTGGGTAAGTATATGGGGGCCTGCACAGACTGAATAGTCTGTGTAGCGGTTCGTTTGTGTTTTCTATTAGTTGAGGGTGGTTGGGAAGTAGAAGGTCTGGGTTAGCTGGTGCTGCTAGGTTGTCACCTTGAGCAATGAGCTCTAACATTTTTGGGACAAGGGCTATTTCTACCCAAGAGAAGCCAACAGTGGGCTTTCTCAGTATTTTAAAGATGCCGGACTTCATCTGTCGCAGTTTAAGAATATTACCTATTCCCCTTAACTCTGAGCCCAGTTCACAGTTAAGAATGTATTAAACATATCTAGGGAACATGTAATACTCTAAGGAGTCCAAGTTTGCAAGCAGATTAGTATAAATAAACTGAGAATACCTGAACTTTACCCCCTGAACCATCCCATGGACAATGAAGGAGAGATCCTCAAGAATCTGGTCCTATCCACCATGCTTGTTTGATAAGCTGTGGATAACCACATGGAGTAGGAATTTCCATTGGGATGAGACCTTCCCTTTCTTGAAGCTCTTGACAGAGTAGTCTCCCTCATAGCCCATCTGTGCGAAGGACTGGTTAACATCTTCCTTGGGAAAGAACACCTCACCTTCTTCATCATCCAGCATGCATGTTGACAATGGCTAGAGTGATGAAGATTGTTCTCCCCTGCACTGTGGTAGACAGTGCCTTCTCCCCATCCATTACGACCTCTTGGAAGGTCTTCCAAAATTCTAGCAGTTGATCCTCATAAAGAGTAGGATCAATGGTTAGGGAGGTGAAGTAGCTAGATAGAGTTAAGAAACGACAAACCTTTGAGAAATGAGGATCTTTCTCAGAGTGTAACAGAGCAACTTGGTTGTGTTGCTTGTGTAACTGCATGGAGAAGTTAGGATCATTTCTGTGGTTAAGGTTGGCATGAGAAAGCTTAAGGATGAAGAAAGAAGGAAGAAAGAAATTTCAGAGAGAAATTTGGGGTTTTAGGTCTGGAGGAAGAAGGAGATGATAGAAAGAGGGGAAAACCGTTGGGCTTATATGTGAAAAGGATTTCAGATAAAGTTTAATGAAAGAGGATAAACTTTGAAATCCGAAGTCGGTCCCACCTCTGAAAAAGTACTTTACTTTTGCTTAAAAAGTAGTTTTCTTAAGTCAAAAAGCTTCCGAAGGTAAATTATCTTCGGAAGTTTTTTTAATGAAAAAGCTTCCGAAGCTAAAATGACTTCGAAAGATTTTCCTAAGAGTTGTGAAAATTTTGCTTCGGAAGAAGAATAGTTCTTGAAAACATATAAGTGTCTGAGACAAGTATTTAAGCTTCGGAAGATATTTCAGAAATTTCTTCTGAAGGTAAATTTCTTAGACCATTATTTGTTTTGAAGGCATGTTTTTCTTCCGAAGATAAAATTATATCTTCTGAAGGATCAGAAAATTTCAAAAATCTAAGGAAAGTCTTCAAAAAGATTTTCGTCCAAGGAAAACAAGAGCTTATGAAAGTGATGAACTAGACAACTTAGGACACACAAATTTTAAGAAATAATAAGAATTAGTTTTAATAAAAACCTACTCAAAGTTTATCATCCCAATAGCTGATATAAGATATT
>BJCM01159669.1:0-15475 GCA_018326385.1 Flaveria bidentis
TTCGGAAGAGGCTACTTCTTCCAAGGCTTGGAGACTTCTTCTTTTCATCATACTTCGGAAGTAGTCTTCTGATTTTCTTCTAAGACTTGACCTTCGGAAGCATGCTCTTGACTTCGGAAGTAGAGTTCTGTCTTCGGAAGTTTATCTTTCACTTTGTCTTCGGAAGAACTCTACTACCTTCGGAAGTTCCATGCTAAGCTTTGGAAGCCCTTGCATGTAGTACCAAAATTGTCTAAGTGAATTGGTTTTGTTTGCACCAGCCTTCTTCTTGATCCAACAGAGCTTGACTTTGGTGGTACTTGGAGAGTGGATTCTGATTATGAGAGAGGTAGAGAGGGTGTCTGATCGAGAGGTTGATCAAGAAAGTCCTCACTATTCACCTCAGATGCTAGTTCAAGAATTGCATCTATGATGATTGGGTCCTTGGACAAAGAAAACAGTCCTTCTGCAGCTTCCATTTCAGCTTCGGAAGATTTTGGTTGTTCTTCCGAGGCTTTAACATCAGCTTCGGAAGTTTGAGGAGGTGCAGATTCTGTCCCAACTGTTTCAGTTGCTGGGCCATCAATCCTCATTTCCCCTTCGAATTGAATCTCAGGTTCCATTTGGACCTTAGGTTGACCCACTTCTTCTACAGTGGTAGAAGGTGCACTTAGCCTCTGAAGCTCTTTTACTCCAAAGTACATCATGGCAGCATCAGGGCTTGGCTGATCAATAGAGGATCTCAACAGAAACTTGGAAAAGATTATGTAGAGATCTCTTAGCATCCTTGGATCGATTTGAAGTACAACTTGGGATGGCTCAGACAAAGTTGTGAAGGGAGCTAAAAGTATTGAAGTTGAAGTTTGGCTCTGCGGGTCCGCAAGTGTTTGTCTATGAACACTTTCCCCCTTTTTGGTAGCATCATCTTGAGAGCTAGATGAGCTGGAGGAAGAGGTCAAGGAGACCTGAATAGGTACATGCCTAACAGATCTCTCAATCTGATTCTCAGCTAGTTGAGCCTTGAGAGTGTCAATCTCAAGTTGCTGAGTGGCAGACCTTCTTCTAAAGTCCTAACCTTGAATTCAAGGTTTGAGACTTTAGATAGTAGGTGTATGAGGAGTTGCATGCTTCCCTTGTCTTCTTTTGAAGAATCACGAGGAGATGAGGTAACATACCTAGTATGTTCAGCCTCACCACCAGATATGGTTTCTTGGCACCCTGGTTTCCCTTGCTTAATGATGTCTCTTTCAGAGTCATCAAAAGGCATGGTTGCCGTAGATTCAGTCTCAGAGATGTTACCACTATCCATAAGGTCCATTGAGGCACCTTCTGTAGTGGCAGCTGAATCTATATGAGTCCCCTCCACATTAGTGGGACTCACCTCAGTAATGGGTTGCTAATAGGAGCTAGAGATAAGAGGTCTCTCTAGGCTCTGTTGATCTTGGAGAGGGTGTTGTAGATCAACTTCATTACCATAGAGGGATGTTATCTCTTCATCAGTTTTGAAGAGAAGGTCAGTGAAAGATAAGGAGGTTCAGCTTACTGACCCGGGACCTTGGTCAATGTCTACAGACATTGAGCCTCTGGTGGGGCTGTCCCTTGTTGGCTGCTCAGAAGAGTACAAATACTCATTCTGAGGGCTGTTGGCTTGGCTTTCGGGCTCATGGGTTTGAGACTAAGGAGACTCAAAACCCAAATTGAGGTCAAAAGAGAAGGATGGTGAGACCTCAGACTGAGTGGGAGCCCATTGTTCCACTCTAGTCTTTTTGGATTGAACAGGAGGGGCTTGTTCAATCAGAGTAGATTGAACAAGGGTTCGTTTGGGGCGTCTTTTGTATGTGATAGTGATGGGGTGAGAAGGTAGTGTAGGCATTATGGAGGCAGTTGCTGGTGTGGGTTCATCACCTGTGGGGTGAACAGGGATGTCACCAGGAGCTATGTGCTCAATCATACCTGGAAATAAAAAAGTGTACCTTCCAGTGAAGTTGGTGGAAACCTTCTTCGAAGTCTTGAAGATGGTAGGCCTCATGTGAGGGACATGCAGAGTAGTTGCACAGACAAGCTGACTCTGGTGCAGCTCACAGTTGATGATGTGCTGAAGAAATCTAGGATACATGAAGAATGTGTCCCTCTGGAGATTTCCAATAAGATTGGCTAGCACAAATCTTGAGTAGTTGAAGCGAAGACCTCTCACCAATCCATGAACTAAGCATACTAGTTCATATGGGATTTGATCCCATCCCCCAGATTTGTTTGATAAACAGTGGAGGACAACGTGTAGGAGGAAATTCCAGTTGTAGGAGAAGTTGAATTTGTACACAGTCGACCTGCTAACGTCTCCACCATATCCCATGAGGATGTAAGTGTTGTTTAAATCTGTTTTGGGGAACTCGGTAGGAGCACCTTCGTCATGAAGCTCGAGATGCTCCCTGATGAGTTGTTCAGTGATGACCAACTCTTGTACACAAATGTGGGATCTTATCACACGAATCCTATTTAGGGTTTCAACTTGACCATTATCCCAAAATTCGGCCATGTGGTTGGATTAAACAGTGGGATTAACTGTCAGGGCCATTTTGGTACGGAGTACTAACTGATTCTGCGCGTATACCAACTCAAATAGTGCGAAATCCTATTTGATTGGCGATCCAATCAGGGAGAACACAGTTAAGATCAATCTAACGATTAATGAAACGTTATGAATGATTAGAACACGATCAACTGTGATCAATGAACTTGAAATAAGTGTTCTTGAGTCTCTGGACGGCTAGGGTACGATTATGTTCATAGGTATTCGAATTGTTTCATTTTTCCACGAATTAGGTGGTATTTATAGGTTAGGGTATTCCATTCGTACGAATGGTTCAGTCGTGCAACTGAAGCATGCGGTTGATCCATCCGCACGACTGAAGGTCCAGTTGTGCGACTAAGTCAATCTTATGTCTCCATCGTGCGACTGATCAAGTCTCCTGGTTTAGTCGTACGACTAGTCCATTAGCATGAAGTATTCATTCGTATGGTCCATTAGCATGGTCCATTCGCATGAGAACTTCACCCAATTAAGTTTGAACATGTTTCTCAATCATATTTGACTAAGAATTATGCAAACAACAACAAACCTATATAGTTAGTTCAATATGCGTTGTCATACAATAAACAATAAAATATTAAACATTATATGTATCAACCACACATTTCATTTCATTCATACCCATACAATTTGCACACATAATTGGATAAGTGATGTTTATTTGATTTCATTCAAACTGATCTTGCCCATCTTGACCGGTGCAGACCTCATGATAGATAACATTATCACCAGTTATGCAATTTGTAAAGTTCAACATTATGCCTGATGAGATGAAGGTGTTAACATTACATTTTGATAGAAGCAATATTAGACGTAGTTCCTTACTTTGTTAAGTACCTCTCTTTAACATGAAACTAACATGGAGTTCAAATCAGATAAAAGCAATATTAGTAATAAAATCTGAATGAAACCAGTAATTTGCAATCACCTGATATAAACATGCTTTATATACACATACAGAGTAGAATTACTCACATGAATTTTGTAATCTTTAGAATCCCTCACAATAAAATCCTACGTAGACATAGTGATAATTATAACTTTATTAGATCACTGTAATCCCCCACACACCCAATTTTAAAATTCACCAAATAACAATCAATTGTATAAACTTAAATTTACTAAAAATCAAATCATACCTCTCATTATTCCACTTCAAAATGAAACTACACATGATTTCCCACTTCAAAAATCTAATTGCAGAAGAAGACCATATCCCACCCTCGAATGAGATGGTCAAAAACCACGAGTAGTGAAGAAGATGAACAAAATCCACGGTCCAGTAAAGGGGATGAGTGCTTATTTATAACGACTAGTTTACTTATTATAAATTTGTTTTATTCAGTTGAGAGTTTTTCTCAAATCACACTTAATCATCTTTCAAACATTATAACTTTTTTTAAACATAATTCAAAATTCAATTCTCAATTGATCCAAGAGCTTTATTCTCTTTCACACAAATGTTAAACGATGAAACAAATGAATAATACCCACATCAGTAACCATGGTTCTCTCAATATCAACACCCTAGGTTCTCCCAACTCCCACAACCCGGGGGATTCACATATCTTCAACAATCTTGGGGGATTCTCACATGTTCAACAACTTGGGGCATTCTTATATGTTCAACAACCTGCCTTCTTATAATTTCCACAAGTCGGAAGATTCCCATATTTTCAACAATCTTAGTATTCGTTGGAAGACTATCAACAATATTAAACATGGCTTAAACATAAAGATTTTCAAAAAGTGAAACAAACGCAATCATAAACACATAATAAACAACTAATTGATGAAGCACCTTCCTCACCAAAAAAAACACGAGCAAAAAAGAAAGGGAAAGGACACACACCATGCATTGCGGAACGATCTAATAGAATGTCTATGTGCGAATAGGAGGATTAAATAATAGTTTTATTGTTGTTTCTATTTATTAATTAATTTTGTATCGTTGTTTTTATTTTATTGCTTAACATTATTGTTTTTATTTTATTTTAATTAAATATATTTATAATAATTTAAATATCTTTATTTAAAGTAAATTAAAAAAAATATGAGGTGGAAAAATAAAAATATTTATGAAAAAATAGTGTTGGGAGTAAAAAGTGTTTGTGAGAAGAATGAGAAAAAATGAGTGAAAAGCTGATGTGTAATGTTAATTAGGACTGTTTGTGATAAGGTTGTGTTGTAGCGTTGGAAACAATCTAAAATATAATTATTATTTTTATTAAAAGAAGATGGGCCCTCACAATTAATATATTGTTTTTGTTAATTTAATGTTAAATGGATGAAAGTCTTTTACACTCGCTAAACTATGAAAAACTAACAAAAATTATTATTATGTACTAATCGTGTTAAGTTTTTACAATTTATTTGATTAAAGATGTAATTTTATAAAAGAATTAAACCAAATCTTTAATATAAACACATTATAGGAATCAACCACTTAACTAACCATAGTTTTTTTGATATAGTATAGATGTAAGAAAAAAATATAACAAGTTAAAATAAATAAAGGGGTATATTATATATGGGTTTTTCTAATTACACCACGGTCTAATTTCCATTTACATCCTAGTCTACTATATTAATGACATTCATTAATTTTATTGTTATTTAATTCCAATTAAATTTTAGTCTAATAACTTTAGAAATTTAAGTAAATTAATATGATTGAGTAAATTAAGAATCTTAAAAACTATTTATTAGACGAGTCTTAATTAGAGTTTTCAATTTTTAAGATCTATCCATTATGTATTTCTAGTTTTAATTAAATAAAACTCTTTAATAACTAAATAAATAAACAACTATTTAGCTATCAATATTAAAAATCACAAACCCATCACATTAAAATGTGCATAAAGAAGTTTGTTAAATGTAAATATTAAACAAAAAATATATTCGAAATAATATTGAAAAAATAAAATAAGACTATTTTTTTTAATGCAGTGATAACCTAGTTTAACAAATAAAAATATTAAATTTATGGTTTTTTATATGTAACAAATAAAAAATATGATTGAAAAGAATTAATTAATGAGTGATTAAAGAGCTTTAAATGTTTGAGTTAGTAATAGTTAAATAATAATTATTATTATAGGTTAGGATAATAATAGAATAAGATGTAAAAAAACAACGCTCTAATTATTATTGTAGATCAGAAGAATAATAAACTATAGTGCAAAAAACAACACCCAGTATATATAACAAACACCACCTATCAACAATAAAGCAGGTTCCCCTCCTCACATTAAAGTCATTGTCCTCCCGCCTACTTCGCCCTCTTTCTCTCCTCCCTTTTTCTTTGGCTTTCTTTGCGCCAAAAACTCTGAATCAACCCTCCTGCCAAATTTATCCGATTTCTTTCATGATAAAATTCTACTTCACAAGGCAAGGAAACACTCATAGATTCTTTGAATTGATTGTGCATCTGTCTGTTAGGTTTTTAAAAATAGGAAATTCCGTTGAAATATGACCAGATCGAGAAGAATACCGCCTGGAATTTTGGTAATAAGAAGCATCAGGGGTAACGATTGGAGTTTGAAAACGTATAGATATCTGATTCTGTTAGTAACGTTCATTGCATACACTGCATATCATGCTTCGAGGAAACCGAGCAGCATTGTGAAAAGCGTTTTGGACCCTCATCCGATCGATAACGCTCTCCCTTGGCCCGTGGGACAAGTGTTTGTAAAATCGACAAGCAATAATGTCAGTTATTCGGGTGAGGGGTGGGCTCCGTTCAACGGGAAACACGGCACCTCGAAACTGGGTGAAATCGATGTTGCGTTTCTGGCCGTTTATTCGCTGGGGATGTTCGTCGCTGGTCATTTGGGAGACACTCTGGATCTCCGACTGTTTCTGACGAGCGGGATGATCGGGAGCGGGGTGTTCGTTGGGCTGTTCGGGATGGGTTACTTTTGGGATGTTCATCGCTTTTGGTACTTTCTGGGGATGCAAATGGCTGCCGGCTTGTTTCAGGCCACCGGATGGCCGTCCGTGGTTGCGGTGATCGGGAACTGGTTCGGCAAAAGGAGAAGAGGGTTGATCATGGGGATCTGGAATGCTCACACGTCCGTTGGTAACATTAGCGGCTCTCTTCTGGCGGCCAGCGTTTTGGATTACGGTTGGGGGTGGTCCTTCATTCTCCCCGGAGCCTTTATAGTTGCAGCCGGAGTCCTCGTGTTTCTCTTCCTCGCTGCTTATCCCGAAGACGTAGGCTTTCCATATCCCAGTGACTCTTCTCCAAATGCAAGGGGGACCATTCGTTATGACAGTGTGTGGGAAGACCAAGACCAAGAGGGTACTTCAAACGATGAAGAAGCACCCGTGCCTCGGATCTCAGCAGTGCATCGGAAGGGGGTTGGGCTCGTCGGAGCTTGTTTCATACCTGGAGTCATCCCCTTTGCCTTATGCCTCTTCTTCTCAAAACTCGTGGCCTACACCTTTCTCTTTTGGTTGCCCTTTTATCTAAGCCAAACAGGTACCATTAAAGAAGATGCGGGTGTTTGGAAAAACGAAAAAAAAAGTAATATTTTTAGGGGTAAAAAAATCAAAATACCCCTTAAAAAATTAAAAAGTCAAATTTTTTAATCTTTTGAAAAGATATTTTGGTTTTTTTACCACTTCAAAAAATCAAAAAATTACTTTTTTATTTGCCAAATATGGTCTATATATATATATAGGAAAGATCAAATTAAATTAAGTTTATTATATATTATTTAGTTAAACTCTAAGAAATTACAATGATGACGAAATGACTTATGTATACGTAACTTATATGATTTTATATACGTAACTTTTAGTTGTACAGTTGTTAACATGTACGTATATATACATAACCTCTACATATACGTAACTATTAGTTCTATATTTTGTAACATGTACTTAAATATATATAACCCTTGGTTTTCATGATTTTTATTTATAAATTGTTTTCAACAAAACTCTTCTCTCTCTCTATATATATATATATGTGTGTGTGTATAATCAATCTACGTTTGAATGATCCACATACCTTCTTATGGGGTGTGGTCTTAAAATTGATATATTATTGTAATTTGACCAGCTAGGATCAGGTTTTTTTGTTGTTATTTGGTGCCAAAATAATGGGATTTGGGTAGTCCGGTAAAGATGTCAATAAGAAAACTCATGAAGGGGGTGATTGTTTTGAAAGCTTTAGTCAAACTGATTCTTCTTTATTTTTTAATCAAACCGGGAGCTAAGCGAAGCAATCTGGCCCCTTCCCAAAATGGGAGCTAAGAAAACACTGGGTGGTACGCCTTCTTTAATTGGCTATAATAAAAGGAGGTGCATATAAACATCTTTCTACATTTTGAAGTTGTGATAAATAAATTTATGGTGTGTGATATATTTGATTGTTTAGAAGGTTAGTTTTCTTGTAGGTGGTATGAATGTGGTTATATTTGATCCCTAGATAATAAAAGCGTATAAGTATTGCGATTTTAAGTTCCAACAATTAGATAATAAGTTTTATGACACAAATCCAAACAGCCGTTAAACTTATTTCAAGATCATCCAACTATTCTTGGTTTCAATGAAGCGGTTACCTGATTTTGAACTGATTCTTGTTAAGTTTGATCTTTTTAGGCCTGTTTATATTGTTGCATAGTATATTATGACTTTACATTTCCTGAGTACTCTTTTTAATACATTTTTACTAGCTTTTGTTTTGGTGATCTCACAGAAATTGGTGGAGAGCGTATGTCAGTAAAATCTGCAGGAAACCTGTCAACTTTATTTGATGTAGGGGGGATAGTCGGTGGAATTTTAGCAGGATATATATCTGATAAACTTAAGGCCCGAGCCACAACAGCAGCCAGCTTTATGTATGCAGCGATTCCATCTATGCTTCTATATCGGTCATATGGAAATATCTCAAAGACCATGAACATAATACTCATGATTATTGCTGGTCTATGTGTAAATGGTCCGTATGCACTTATAACAACAGCAGTCTCTGCAGATCTTGGTACGCATAGCTCCTTGAAAGGCGATTCTCGGGCCCTGGCTACAGTGACTGCTATTATTGATGGTACTGGTTCCATTGGAGCTGCTTTGGGCCCACTTTTGACCGGATTTCTTTCAACAAAAGGGTGGGATGCGGTTTTTGCCATGTTGATGATTGGTGCTAGTATTGCGGGCTTACTTTTAAGTCGTTTGGTGTGTAATGAGCTCACTGAGAGAACCTCTTCCAGTAGTCCTCGGAATGATGTCCAAGTCCAAGGTATGCATCCCTTTCACCACAAATGAATTAAACTTCAGTTACTAGATTGCTGCCTATCTTTCATGAATATGGGCATCGCTTGCGAAATTCTTAACGACGGGTGGGTGGACGGCAGGGCAAAATAAATTTGTTGGGTTAACCAACCAACAATTTTTATCAGGTTTTAAATATGATTATAAAAACCATGTTATTAATATACATTTTCTAACAAATTAAATCAGGATGCTGCCATAAGCATTTCAGTACATGTTAGGTGATTCTGCTTGTTGGCGGTTCTCTTTTTAAATTTGATTTTTGACCGAAACATTTACTTCCATACTGAAAATAACTTGAATTGATGATATCTTGGTCTTGTGCAGGTCATTTATCTCAATCCCTTTTACGTGAAGGAAGAAGGTAGCTCCGGTGAGCATTGCTAACATAGTCAAGCGAAGAAGAAGATACCTATACCTGTGAATTGTGACATAAATCAAATTCATAGTTTCATGTAACCTGAGTTTTTGTATCTTTTTGTTTCCATATTATAATCTTGTTAAAAAACTTATGAATGGTCTGAATACAAATTTTACTAGGAAATGTTGCCAAATTTTCTTTCGTAAAATGCTGGTTTAACCTGTAAACTAAAAGGTAAGGTTGGCTGCTATGGTGTTACAACTTCAACCAATCATTTAGTTGGGCTGGCTGCACTGATTTTGAACTCTGAACCGTTTTTGTAGTTCTAAACTTGTTAATTTCTTTAAAATGACAAATATGGTCTATTAATTCATTCGTACTTTATATTCTAAAAATGAAATGAAACAGTCAGTTTTAAGTTTCAAATAGTTGAACTTCACTTGGTATTTCGAATACAATCTACCAATCGAATCATGTAAACTAGAAAAACTCTTCCGCGCGTTGTGAATACAATCTACCATTCGTACATTATATGCTGATAATTATTAACTATTGCTAGTCTGGCGACATCATAGATCTATGAGCCTGACAAACCTATTTGGTGCTAAAGCCGATGTATTACCGACTCCTGATGACGTATGACTTGTTAATCATGGGAACAAAGTACACTTAGCTAATCCTTATAAACATGTAAACTTATTCTTGGTCAAAATTTGATTGTAGCTATATGTATTCTATAAACTTGCATAATTCATAACCATTGATATGAATTGCTACTTGTAAATCTTTTATATTGTATGTTTAACCCATGGAAACTCACCAACTTCCAAAGTTGACCATTTATTTTTAACATGTTTCAGGATCGCTATTTGAGGACTTTTTTTGCTCATATAGAACTTGGACTTAGATAAATTATATATCTTATTCAATGAATTAATTCCTTGAGCTATGAACAATCGTTTCATATTCGTCCGCCCCGATAATTCTGCCGTCGGGGAACACGAAGGTGCCAAATGTTGATTTCAGTTGTGGTTTATTTGCAGTTTACAAATTGTATTGTAAACGTTACATTACATTCAGTTAGACTATATATACAAACGTGTTTTATGTGTGTGAAAGGAAGATCTTAAAGGTCTTCGAAGAAAAAGTAATTTGCGTTCTCATTAATCTCCATTTATAGTCATATGCAGATAAAGTTAATCCCAAAAGGAAACACATAAAATCTTTACAATGTGCTAGTGAACCAAGGAAATCAAGCAACTTATTCTAATCAATCGTGAACATGTTCATAGTATAGGTTAAAAAAATTTAAAGTCAAATGAAGATATAAAAATAAGCACCCAATTCGAGAAGTTAAAAATGATGCACCACGCTCTATATGGCCTTGCCTGAAAAACTTGTAATCTTCATAGCTATGACGGCTATGACTGCTGGTGGGTTAGCATTCTGAATTGCCTTTCTATCGAACCCGTCGGCTGTAAATGGCACTTCTTTGCATATGGCTACTGAAATTATTAGTAAAATAGTATTTTGAACAATTCATAGTAACATTTAAACTAACACCAAATGAACCTAGATAGGGTTAGATGAAAACTAAAAATGACAATAATAAAGGTTTTGGATCACGTTAGAGGGGTCAGAATGTTGTCGAATAGGATAGACTTGGATGTTATACTAAGCCAAGTGAACCTCCTATGGACCAAGTTGAAATTCCAAAAGGATTTTCTACTGGTGGTGGTCGTTAGGGTATTCAATAGAGACATCTAAGCCCTTGGTTATAAATTATTTTTTTAATAAAACCAATAAATATTTAAAAACAAGTAGATTGTTTATTTTCTAAATTAATAATTCATTTTTGATTATATATTATAGTGGTTATAATGTTTTCTGAATCTCGTACTATAAAATTAATGAAGAAGTTTATGTAGCTCAACCTCCGGAATTTGAAGATCCTAATTACCCATATAGGGTATACAAGCTTGACAAAGCTTTGTATAGTCTTCATCAAGCACCAAGAAAGTGGTATGAAACATTATCATCTTTCTTGCTCAAGTATGGATATAAAAGGGGAACTACTGATTAGACTCTATTTCTTAAACAACAATATCAAGACCTCTTAGTTGTTCAAATTTATCTAGATGACATTATATTTGGATCAACTAACAAGAGACTGTGTGTAAGCTTTGAATAGTTTATGAAATCTTAGTGTCAAATGAGTTCATTGGGAGAATTAACCTTTTTCCTTGGTCTACAAGTTCATCAGAAAACATATGGCATCTTCATCAATCAAGAGATGTATATTCATCAAACATTGAAGAAGTACAATCTTTCTGATACATCTTCATTCAAAACACTTGCTTAAACAATTGACAAAATTGTACCTGATCCTACAAGAAAATTTATTGATAAAAGATTGTATAGATAAATGATAGGATTTCTTATGTATTTAACTACTAACAGATCTGACATAATGTTTGATATGTGTGTTTGTGCTAGGTACTAATTAGATCCAAAAGTGTCTCATCTAAATGTTGTTAAGAGGATATTTAGATATCTAAAAGGGAAACCTGCCCTTGGACTTTGGTATCCAAAGATTGGTGACTTCACTCTCTACTCATACTCAGATAGTGACTTTGGAGGATGTAATAAAAACAGAAAATCCACAACTGGTGGGTGTCAATTTATAGGACCAACACTTGTTTCATGGCAGTGCAAAAAGCAAACAAAGTATCTGTATCTATAGCTGAGGCTGAGTACATAGCTGCTTCAACTGGTTGCTCTCAAGTCCCGTGGTTGCAAAATCAATTGCTTGATTATGGTTACAATTTCTTTCAAACTCCAATTCACATTGAGAACTCAGTTGTTATGTTTATCACTGCTAATCTAGTGCAGCATAATAAGACAAAACATATTTAAATCAGATACCATTTTCTGAGAGATTGCTCAGAAAAAGGATTAATCAAGTTGGTCAAAGTGGATACAACAAATCAGCTTGTTGATTTATTCACTAAAGCCTTTGATTCAGTTAATTGAGTCATTAGGCATGATTAACTTAGATTAATTGACAACAACAAAGATATGTGCATGACCATTAGAAGGGATGAAGCACTTTACAACACAACAACACAACTGAGGAAAGTTATTTAGAACACTTAACAGATCAAATAGGGAAGTGATGAACTACAATAAAAGATGCTAAGAACATAAGTAAAAGAGAGACATAACAAGATAACAACGATCAAATAAGGAACTGATGAACTACAATAAAAGATGCTAAGAACATAAATAAAAGAGAGACATAACAATTAACAACACAAGTATTTAGGTTTCAAGAATGCAGTATATTGCTTCTCAAGTTCTATTACAAAGTGTTACAAAAGCGTATATGAAAGTTACAAATACTTGAGATACTTATACTACATCCTACAGCCGACCATACTTTGAAGGCCAGCTGGATACATAAGACTAGACAACAAAATCAAATGTAGAGTCAAAAAGAAGATTGCCTTTTGACTTGTGACTATGACATGCCATAGCTCACATCCTAATATATTACAAAAAGGATAATGTACATAAAGTAGAAAGCTCAGACTCAAGACCTCAATGTACAGTTTTCCAAAAGCATGGACCTTTTCACCAACTTGTGAAAGTTGGTGAGTCAAACAGAGTTGCAGCGGAAAGGTGGTCCAGCTTTATGGAAAAGTACATCAGATAATAGCATGTATATAAAAGTCTTTGGAAGAAATCTATCTTCATAAATTGGATTCGGAAGATTTTGTCTCTAAAGATTTGGAAGACTTCATATTTGGCTTCGAAGATATTGGTCTTGGCTTCGGAAGATTTTACACTTAGAGTATTTCTGGTGTGAGGTGTAAAACTTCTAAAGCATTTCTACTTCAGTGACTTAGTGCATACATGCAGAGAGACTTTGGATGCTTTAAATGTTTTGACTGCATCAGACTTGTTGGAATCCTTACAAATTCTCCCTAGGCTGATGCTACCAAAACATTTGAAGCTCTTCATCAGTTGACAGTCCTCATCATGATGATGGCCAGACCCTTCTTCATTAGATGGTCAGGATCACTCAGACTTTTATAGTATCTTCTCATATCAAAGAGATTATGTAGAGGTAGATTGAATAAGTCTTGCCATGTGTAGACATTCTCACAACCTTGATCTCTAATCACATGCCATCATCTGGATTAGTTATGAAGGTCCAGGATAAGATGGGTCTCTCAAAAGCAAGAGGAGTCACTTGGATTGGAGTTGATTGGGCTGCCTCTTCATGCACTTCCTCAAGTTGATTTGACTCACCTTGAGGTATGGAGGTGGATGGTTTAGACTTCTTATTCTTCTTTGACTTTGGTCTAGAAGCCATCCTCTTCCTCCTCTTTGAACGCTTTAACTGAGAAGACTGGTCTGCAACACGTTGTTGATCAGTCTTGTCTTGCTCAGTTGGGTGTTCCTCCCTCACAGGTTTAGAAGGAAAGGGAGTTTGACCCGGTTGTGGATCAGAAGATGTTGCTTGCTGAGGCTCAGCAGGAGGTCCAGGTTGAGTTGTCTCAAAAGGTTCAACCTTAAACTCCATTTCTTCAGGGACCTGACTTGGTGGTGAGTGTAAGTCAACAAGTTCTCCTCTTTTGATCTTCTGCTTGATCACCCTAATATGCTCATCCACAGTAGATAGAGACATGGGGCCAAGTATCCTTCAGGAGAATCCATACAACTTCAAGAAGCTCATCATTCTTTGTTTCTCAGTAGGCTTTTTCATACTCTTTTAAATGATGGCCCTTGACCTTGCAACATCTTCCCTTACTTTTCTCTTTGTTGCCTTATATTCTTTGAGTACTTCAAGCTCAATCTGTTTGAGATACTCGAACTCTATATACTCAAAGGACAAGGGAAGAAGTGTAGATGCCTGGTATAGGCCTGTGACAATCAAATAGTTGATTCATATTGATCCTATCAGTCTCTTTGTCTACTTGAGGTTTTTGTGGAGCCACAGCCTCTTGTGCAGGACTTTCTTGAACTTGGGAGAGAGTGGGAACATGCTTTTATAATCTATTTTGTCTCCTCTCCTCTTTAATTTGAAGAAGTAACTTTGCATTCTCTGCTTCCTTCCTCTCTCTTGACAACACTATGTCAGCCAGTTCATTGAGCTCTTCTAAGGGGAGAGATTGTTGGGGTTTGTTGGACCATATCAAAGTAGTTTAACCATTTAAACTATGAAAAACGCAGCTGAATAAAACCTTAGTATGTTCATTTGTAATCTGAAAAATAAGGTTCATATCATAACAACAACAAACCCAAGAACATAAGGATCATTAATATGTGAATGAACTAGCTATCAAGAAAGGTAAACAACCAAAACATAACATACAAACTACCATTAGTGGAGCTGTAGAAAAACGATTTTCAGTGAAGATGATGAGGTTCTTGAATGACCAAAACACCAAGGGAAGGTGTTCTCATGCATCCATACCCAAAAGCATCAAGCAAACACCTTGTTGCTAGGATTTGAGCACCAAAATCGCAAGAAGATGCTGCTGGAACACCTTCCAGCCGAAAATCTCTTCAAAAAAAGGAGAGAACATTTTGTTCTTGTGGTCCTTGCATGTGTGAGAGAGAAGAAGATGGAGTGTGTGAGTAGTAAAGTGTGTTCTTGTTCCAAGACATCAAATGAAACCAAAAAGAGGGCCACCAAGCCAAGGGGCGGCCGAAAATACCCTTTTAATTGGGTTTTCCCCCCAAAACATAAACACCCAATTTCACAAGTTAACTAGTCACTAATTTGAGTTATATATAATTAACCTTTTAATTGTATAACTCACACACACTCCTTTATTATTTTATGTTATTTAACTAACTTAAATAACATTACAAACAATATCTATGAACAAAATATCCCTATAAATTGTTCAATCTCATATGCAACTTATATAGAAAACCCATTTTCTAAAATTGGTGTATTTATTTAATTGCATGATCATATCATTAATTAAATATATTATTTTGTGTTTGCTAAGCTTGTTATTGGGTATGACCCGACTTGGATCATAACGTACTAACCACATCAATGTTCTATGTGTCTTGGGCATAAAGAATCCAACAATCTCCCACTTGCACAAGATTTATAGAAGATTGATGCAAGCAGTAAATACCGCCTAACAACGGTTTACTACCCTTAATACGCATGACTGAAAGCCATTCAATAACATCATCCCCTTCAAGTATCCAACTTGAAATGATTTAGGTGAATCAATCAT
>BJCM01159672.1:0-11987 GCA_018326385.1 Flaveria bidentis
CAAATGATTAATGAAAAGAAAGATAGGCTCAAGCGGTTAGAAGAAGAAATCCTAAACAAGAAGCCAAGAGTAACAGCTCAAGACATGCTGCTAAACCAAAAAGATCAAGAATTGTTGGCTCCTGTACTTCATAAATACCCTGAATGGTTTGCAGAACCCTCTCAATTAAAACTACAAGAAGGGTTAACCACCAGTGAGTTAATTAGAGGGGTGTCTACTCCCAAAGGCAAAGTTGACCAGAAAATAATTGCATGGAAGTATGACAGCATGTGGTACATGTTTATGGTGAAAAGGATCTCCGGGCTGGTCCAATTCTTTACAAAGTACTCTGCTCTTTTAAATGCCCTAGAGATCCATGACTTAAAAGAACTAGCTCAACTTGAACTGATCAATCACTCAGTTATGTCCAGGGGATATGAATTTGTAAACATACTTCAAATGTTCAAAAGAACTGACAATTTCAATTCATTAAAAGCAATATGCCTGTGGAAAGATAAGTCATTTATTAATCCCCTTGAGAAGAAGAAGACAATACATGCTGAAGAAGTTATGTTTTCAGAGTTAAAAGTGAAACCAACAAAATCTCTAAAGAGAAAATTGGTGTCTGGTACTCATTCCTCTACTCCCATCTCAAATGTGTACTATGATGAAAAAACTTATGATATGGTGATTGAAAGAAAGTGGGGAGGAAATGAGGGGGCTGAAATAAGACTATTTAGTGGATATGAAGTAAGATTGCTTGATGAATCATACATCCACTACATATATACAAGACACTTTAGGGAAATACACAATAAACTAGGAGAACAAGACATGCACTTCTTCCTAAAGTGCATCAAGTTGCTGAAATTGGCTTATGACCGTATCAATGCCAAGAGAGACAAAAGAAACAAAAAGAAGACTGCATTGCAACTTGGGAATATTGTTAAACTAGAGGTAGATGTGGGTGGGAGCTTACTAATTCACAAAGATGGTCTATCTACTGTATCTATTTGGGAACCTATTTCTCTAAAGAAGCTACCAATGGAAGCCATCTACAATATGAGCAAAATGAAGATACATGTGCTAAGTAGGGAAAGAATGTCAGAAGCAACAGATTTTGTCAATATGATTAAAATAAACGCTTTTGCAAAATAATACAACATTTATTAGAAAATATCATTCGTTCGCATTATAATGCAAAAACATTGTACAAAAGAATGCCATCCAAAATGAGCCGAGTAGCCGCCCCGGGCCATCCTCAGCAACCATTACTTGCCAACTAGAAACAAATAAAAGTCAGCGTTGCTGAGTAAGTTCTAATTTTATAACAAAACATACTTTATCTTTTGTTTAAAACCGTTCTTTACAATTGTACGTGATCATGCATTATACGTACACATAGATAATATCATTATTATCTTCATTATCCGTTCATTCATTCCGTACATTCATCATTAAATCTTTACTTTCATTCGGAGCAATGCCATGTGCTTCACCCCACCGTCATGCATAATGCGGGTACTGGGCCTGAGGTCTTTCATAGACCCCGAAAATTATGCACGAAGCTGACTCCAGTACCTAGGGTAAGCGGCAAGGATCCCATACATATGGTCAATCACAAACCCACACATAGTTGAGCTGACACACTTCATTGGGTGTGAACCTCCATACATTTGCTTGCAAGCCTTTCTTACTTTCATTCATTCATTAATACATGCATTCTTTCATTTACGTTCCTCTTTTCATTATCTTCCACTTTAAGCTAAATAATATTTTTTATTTCATTCATTAACATTCAACGTAAAGCCATGGGATAATAATCATAAATAACAAGGACCATCATCATAACACATACAAACATCGCCATACAAGGCACCATCATACATACATAACATACATGCATAAGAATCAATCATACATTGCCTATCACATCATCTATGACCTTGAAAGTCAACTTACACGAACCCCCGAGAACCTCCCAAGTCAAAACCTACCTCTACTCATTCCCCTGAAAATCAGAAAGTAAACAAAGTTCTTTAGGCGCATGAGCCCTATTTGGGCGTATGAGCACCATTCAGTCGCATGGCCTTCCAGGCGCATGAGAACACTTAGGCGTATGGACACTACGGGACAAATGGATCCAGTCGCATAGCCTTCATTCGCATAACTATTCATGCGCATGGCCTTAGTCGCACACTGTTCAGGCGCGTGGCCTCAGTCGCACACTATTCAGGCGCATGGCCTCAGTCGCATGACCTTTGGCCGCATTTCCTCCAGTCGTATGACTATCATGCGTATGACCCTCAGTCGCATGCATTTCGGCCGTATGGCTTCCAGTCACATGCCATTCGGATGCATGGACTTCCAGTCGCATGAGCCCTAGCTGGGTGTAGAAAGCGGTCTTCTTCGAACATGAATTGCAGTTTTGGCCTCCAGCCCCTTTTCTAACATGTTCTAGGCTAAAACCAACCATCCTAAGTCCTATAAACACAACCACCACACCAAACCCTCCACCCGAATCACACACACACATACGCATACATACGGGTTTAACACTCCACATAACAAAATGGTTTCAAATGTATTTCCAGCCCCAAAATCAGTCAAAAATATGTAAAAGAGGGGTCCTAGAACTCACATTAACAACCCCTTCGAGTAGAGCTTTCCACAAACCCGCTTAACTTCGGCTTCACACTTGATTATTCAAGAAACCCTAGCTATTGCCCCCTTTACTCTCTCTCTTTCTCCTTGGCTGAATGGAGGTAAGAATGGGAGTGGGGAATGGGCTGCCATTCCCTTTTACCCACTCTTCCAAACCTTTCTTCTTTTTGGCAAGATTGGTCCCTCAACTTGGACTTTATTTATTTTCTTTCTTTTTTCTTCTGTCTTTGGCTTCAAGGGAAATAACTGGGTGTTACATTCATCCAATCATTTAACAATAAAAAACCCCTCTATCAAACCCCCTATCTCACCAACAAAAAAATATTATTCATCTTTCACATACGTCCTTCTCCAATATTTCCTACACAGTGCAACACCAATATTAACTTATCTACATAATACTGATCAAAATGGTTCTACTGTCTTGTTCAAAGTTTTCTTATCTATATAATACTGATCACACGATAAGAAGTATTATAATTGATAGTAAAAACTTTTACATTGAAGTGTGTAAGATGTGTGCTACAACTTACATCTTACCTGGTACAATGAAGTTGGCAAGTTCTTATTACGGGTTGCCTACTCATTGTTACTAGAAGATATATTATGTGTTGACGGAAAATAATAAAGACATGCTACATGTTGACAGGAAATAATGAAGACATGCTACGTGTTAACAAGAAATAATGAAGACATGCTACGTGTTGACAAGAAATAATATATATATTATGTTTTTATAGGAAAAAATGTGTTGATTATTATTATTATTATTAAATTATTAAAAAACTTTGTAACATACTAGTCGTGCATTTACATTTCTCTAACATTATTATTAAAATGAAAAATAAATAAAATACTACTATATACATCACAACCTAAATGCTAAAATTTCATTCAATAGCTTAGATTAACTTTATATTACAATGACAAAAACACAAAATAAGAAAAATATAAAAACTAATAAAAGATATGTTAACGTAGACGCGGTAAGCTCTGCTAGAAATACAACTGATCAACCATGAAACGCCTATACAACTTACAAGTCTGTTTAAAATTCTCACCACAATCTATCGGTTTTCCTGTAACTAAATGTTCTATCAACATACAAACGTAAACTCCTTCATTACCCCTCAAGTCTTGAGGCAATGTAACATAATCTTCATTTACTTCAATACCAAATGGTTTTTCTGGTTGACCTGTCTTTTTCCAGAATAAAAATTTACTAATAAAGCATTAAAATACATAGAGACTTTCATTAACGTCGGATGAATAAATCGACCAAACTTATCATCACCTATTTCTTCACCACAAAAAATATCTAATTTTATGGTACGCAAATTCACACGAACTATAACATCTGATCCATTTTAAAACTAGAAACCCAAACCCGAACCCGTTATCTTGTAAATCAAATTCATTATTTAGTCATTTTATATATTTTTATGTTCCAAATATAATAAATGTGTCACTTAATCAATTTAATTTAATCTTATAATTTATAAAATAAATTTATAAATTTTGAAAGGTTATGAATATTTATAAGATCTTAAATATTCAATCAAATAAATAGTTAAATTGCAAAGTTTTTGTGAGATTTATAAAGTCTATAAAGATTTTATAAGAAAATAAGTTGATTAAAATAAAATTAAGGTTTTAATAAATTAAAAGTTTAAATTGTAATTATTCTTTCATCTATTTATTTTATATAATTTTATATTTATTATAAATTCCAATCATAACACTCTTTTGAATGACTTGTAACTCACCATTAAGATCAATCATAACCCCCTCCTAGCCTCAAGTTTAAAAGCAAGCTTTAAGCCTCACTTTTCATTTGTTCATCCTCCAAAAATCTCACTTACAAATCATTCTTTCATCAATTGATCATGATCAATTTCAAGAATTTTCTTTTACAATAAATTTCAAAATTTTTCTAATACTAAGATAATCTTATATTGCTTTTATACGATGCATTTCTATATTATTTCAATCATCCTAACATCCAATTGTTCTCATGACTTTATGTTCTTACATTTATTCTTTCTTCCACTAAATCTCTTTTCATTTTAATCATTATCATTTTATCATTAACTTTTTAACGTACACTAACCTTATAACAATCAATAATATTCCTAAATCAAGCTAAGAACAGACTAACGTAAACAAAAAATCCTGTTTGCATACGGACGGCTAAACCGCCGTATTTGGTTATTTCACAAGATTATTTCTCTAAATGATAGCTATTCCAAAGTCTTAGAATATTTTTTTTATAACTCAAATAAAGTCTAATATACCATATATCGACATAATAAATTTATTCTAATCCGTTTCATACTTTAGTGATTTTAAAAGTGCACACAAGTGCTTTACTATATATTTGGCAGAATATAACAGGACTTCAACTAATCATAACTTAGTCATAACAAACTAAATTTGAGTAAAATCAGACTCCAATATTAAGTTCATTGAATTACCTTTTTAACGATAGTTTATACGCCTTCAAACTCAATCATACTACTTAACAATAGCCTTCACAAAATAAGTGCGCATTTCAGCACATTCTATCTTGTGCTACTGTTTTCATCTATTTACGGATATTTTAATAACAATGTTTCTGAACGAAAGTTGTCTGGAAGACACTAAAATAGTTGAATGTAAATTTTTATAATTTTATGAAACCGTGTACTATTTTTAAAACTTGTTTAAACACGTACCAAATATTCTGTCCAAAATTTAAAATTGTTGCAATAATCCCTTTTCTATCTATCTTTCACTTTTTGGCATTCTCTAAACGTCCTACCTTCTTGTAGTGAATTACAACCTCAAGTTATTGTTTCTTTTTATCATTTAAGATATCACCTTTGACTCTTGAACATCCAAGCTTCCTTATGTACTCTACAACCATCATTATACAATGTGAGTTCTCCATGCCTCTTTTTACTTTATTTCACATATTTTGAGGTGAAACATATTAACCTTATAAACATACACTTGTAAAACATCTTAAAACTTGTAATGCACGTGCAATTCTTTTATAAACTTTTCATGGTTACTTGAGATATTTGTGATCCTTATATGATAGTCATCTTGTAAAAACAATCATCAACTATTGCTATCCTAGTGATGTCATAGATCTATGGGCTTGACAAACCTATTTGGTGCTGAAGCCGAGGTTATTGGCGGCTCCTGGATGACGTATTCTTGTTTATCATGGGAAATGTTGGATCAAGAAGGCTGGTGCAACCAAAACCAAACACTTAGAGTATTTGGAGTACAACTAATGAAGTTCTTCCGAAGACAAGTTCAACACTTCCGAAGGTATATGCTGAACTTCCGAAGCAAAGCTCAAAGGAACTTCCAAAGATAAGCTTCAGCTTCCGAAAGCTTCCGAAGACCAAGTCTCTGCTCTTCCGCGAGTTCAACATTTAGAAGAAATAAAGACTATAACTTCTGAAGAATGAAGTCCAAAGGAAGCCTCGGAAGAAGTAGCCACTTCCGAAGTATAAGTGGCTTCGAAAGAACAAGTTCTTTCGAAGCCAATTAACCTTCAGAAGTACCTACTATGAACCAATGGACATAAGTATGGTGTCTCTGACACTCCACTACAGACCTTTGATACTGCATGGTGTTTTCCCAAAAGGCCATGTAGTTGACCATACTTTAATCCACTGTTCACATTTTATCAGTTAGTACAGTTGCCAACTTTAGTTGGTGAAAAAAGGTAAGTCATGGACATGTCATGAATACCATATCTTATATAAGAAATTATCTAAGATACCTTAACTATAGCTTTGTAGTATTTGCTTTAGTTATAGGATTCCAACAGGTATCAAAGTATATCTAGCTGTAGGTAGTAGTATATATAGTTTCTTATTGTAACTCTTATAGGAAGCTTGTAAGAGTCTTGTAATACTTGGAGTTGAGAAGTAATATATAAAATTATCTTGAAAATCATTCTCTAGTGTTTTCTTTGTGTTACTTAGTATATTATAATCAACTCTTATAAGAACTCTGCTTCTTGAGTTTTCACTAGTGAGTTTGAGAGAAATACTTGTGTTGAACATAAAAACCGATCCTGCAAGTGGTATCAGATCTTCTTAGGCTCTTGATTGTGTGATCCAACCATCCTAATCAACCTCTTGTTCACTCACTCTCTCAATACACTCAAACATGGCCCTTAACCAGAAATCTAAATGTGAAATCAAGACAATCACTAAAGCACCCATCATCAACCCATACAACTTTAGACAATAGAACAGATGCATAGAAGGGTTCATCAGATATCAAGACAATCGCATGTGGAAATCTATTGCCAATGGTCCCTACAAGCCAAAGGTGGCTTCACCTGTTAGAGGTGGTTCCATGATAGAGAAGGCAGTAGAAGACTACTCTGAGGAAGACCTCAAGCGGATAGACATTGATGAAAAGGCGATGACTGTTCTAATGACTGCAATTCCGAACTCAATTATGGTGGGGTTTGAGAATTACCATACAACTAAAGAACTGTTTTGATGCTTTAACCCACATGTACTCCAACTCCAACGACTCAAAGAAAGATTCACTAAAGCAACAATTTGAGAACTTTACTCATATTGTTGGAGAGACCTTGCATCAGCAATACTTCAGGTATATGGATCCTATCTCTAACCTTAAGTCTGTGGGAATAGCTCCTGAATTGAGAGACCTCTCAAGGAAATTCATGAGTGCACTCCCCATTGAGTGGACGTTCTAAAATGTCTCCATCATGAGGATAAAGAATCTGAACACCCTCACCATGATTGAGCTATACGACATTCTAGATGGATATCGTGTAGAGATGGAGACCAAGAGTGGCCGTCGAAGGCTCAAGACCCCCTCAACCTCAGCAATACCTATCATATCCCCAACAGTCATCCAGCTCTTCTAGGCCTTACATCACATTCCTCGTGACTCCAAAGTCTTAACAGGCTCAACCCAGTCCTTTTTAGGACAGCTGTGCTTTTGTCTTAGGAAGTGGACACTCAAATGATTTTCAGTTCTGTTTTAAAGATCTAGAGTGTTTCAGCCCAGATGACGTGGAATACATGGACATAGTCCAACAAATGGCTCTATTAACCTATAGGGCAAAGAAGTTCTTCAAAAGAACTGGAAGGCAGTTACCTCAAAACCCAACTAGCAGCAAGTTTGGGTTGACAAAGCAAAGGCTAAATGTTACAACTATAACTAGTTGGGGCATTTTGCAAGGGAATGCAAAGCTCCCAAATCAAACCTGGGATCTTCTCATGCCTTCTCACATCCTTCAACACCTAAAGTTGCTAGAAACTCAACTGAAACTATTGTTGTGGCACAAGAAGTGGATTGGAGCTTTATGGTACAAGATGTCACCCCTGCTCAAGCACTCATGGCTGGAACATACAATTCTAAGGTATATGATCATCTTTATACTCCAGCCTGGATTGCTAAGGTTAAAATGTACCAGGACTATAACATGGAAATTAAATCCGATATTAAGTCCTTGAATATCTTAAAAGGTGATTTTAAAAAGGCTGAATCTGACTATCATAACACAATTGAGGAGTTAGAGAAAACAATATCTTCTTTATAACATGAGCACACTAACTACAGAACTCAAATCAAGGATTTAATATCCAAGTTAACTAAGGCTCAAGCCAAGCTAGTAATAGCTGAGGCTCAAGCAAGGAAGCATGCTATTTATGAGGAAAACTTCCAAACTATTCTTGCATCATTCTCCCACTCAAAAATTTGTTATCAAAACAAAGGTGGGTTGGGGACAAATGAGATTGCTCCACCATACTCTTATTAGTCTATTATACAACCAAGGTATGGTACTGAAGATCAAGAGCTCCCATCTGCTAACCCATCTTCCTATGAGTTGAAGAATGATGCAACCATGGAGACCACCACAGAGCACAGAGAAGGAACAGGTAAATCAACCCATTTCTACTTGTGATGATCAAACTCTATCCACTAAAGCTAGAAGAAACCGGGCAAAGGTAGCAAGAAGAACTGCCAAGAGGGTAGTTGAATCTAAGCTGAAGATTGACCCAAAGAAAAAGGGTATTTTCATTTCAGCTAGATTCCAAGTGGTAGGCACTTTTGATTCTAGAAAGGAGTGTAGTACCAACACTCCTGTCCTGCCAAAGGATTAGAAGTGAAAAGGGAAGGCTGTAGAGGAAGACAAGAAGATTAAGAAACCTCAACCCTCAAAATCCTCAAAGATTAACATTACATGCATAATGTGTGGTCTTCAAAACCACTTGGCTAAAGATTGTTATTACAATCCAACAAGCACACATTATGCAAATAATGTTAAAAAGGAAGCAATCATGGAAGGATTCACATTTGGACATTATCACATGGTTCAAGTGATGAGAAAAAGAAAGCTGGTTTCTGAAGCTAAGTTGCATTCGGAAGAAACCTATTTTTCCGAAAGGAAAATGGCTACGGAAGTCAAGTCAAAGAAAGCTCAAAAGAACAAAAGAGCTTTCTCAAAACCTTCTAAGAAGAAGGCTACTGCAGAAGAGAAGGTAGTGAATGCTTCTTCTGAAAACAAAGAAGCTTTGAAAGAAAGTCATGCTGCTCAAGCTTCAACGAGCTCATCAAAACTAATCAACCATGGGATAAAATGGAAGATTAGACAAGACGCTACAACATACCTTCCTTTTCAAAGACATCAATTGAATCCTCTACCATTCATTTTGGTTTAATTATGACATCATCAATGGATGAACCAAAGACCAGCCAGGCTTGGGTTTCCAATCAAAACTAACTTTTCACTATTATGTAGGGACATTCACAAGACAAGAATAATAATGTCTAGATAGTGGATAGTGGATGCTCCAGGAACATGACTAGGAACATATATCTACTTCAACAATTTCAACATTTTGTTGGAGGTCCTGTTCAATTTCGAGGTGAGACATGAGGATACATTTTAGGTAGAGGAAGTGTATCCAATGGCTTGTTAAGAGTTGACAAAGTGAACTTTGTCAAACAGCTTGAACACAATCTCCTAAGTATTTCTTAGTTCTGTGATCAAAAGCAACAAATGCTTTTCACAGAGCATGAGTGCATCATCCTCAAACCTGGAATGACAATTCCTTAGGAATTGGTGCTTCTTAGATCTCCCAGGAAAGGAAATATGTACAAGCTGGATATGAATAATGCTTTCCTATTGAGTGAAGTATCATGTTTTCTTTCCAAAGCTGATGGTGATAAGTCTACCTTATGGCATAAACATATGTGTCATGTGAATTTTAAAACCATGAACAATTTGGTTAAAAATAACTTGGTACATGGTGTGCACAAAAATGAATTTTTCTGTAGAGACAACTATGTAGCTTGCCTAAAAGGAAAGCAACATAGAGTCTCTCACAAATCCAAAGAAGTTAACTCTATCACCACCCTATTACACTTATTACACATGGATTTATTTGGTCGAACAATTATAATGAGCAATGGAAGGAAATCATATTGCCTCATGTGATGATTTCACAAGATTTACATGGGTCTTCTTTTTAAGAACTAAGGATGAAACAACTGAAACTTTAAATATTTTATTCTTAAAATTGAAAAATCAAAATAATCACAAGGTAAAGATAATTAGGAGTGATCAAGGGACTGAGTTTAAGAATCAAGTTCTTGACTCATTCTGTAACTCAAAAGGGATTACCAGACAATTTAGTGCTCCTAGAACTCCTCAACGAAATAGTGTTGTTGAGAGGAGGAACATGACACTGATTGAGGCTGCTATGACCATGTTAGCTAATTCAAAGCTGCCTCTAACATTCTGGGTAGAGGCAGTTAGCACTGCATGCTATGTGCAGAACAAGGTTCTTATTATCAAGCCATATGTAAAAACCTCTTATGAGCTATGGAACAAGAGGCCACCGTTCATTGGCTTTCTAAGGTCCTTTGGTAGTAGGTGTACCATACTTAACACAAAGGACAACTTGGAAAATTTGTTGAGAAGTCAGATAATGTTGTTGGATATTCCTCCACCTCTTATGCTTATAGAGTCTATAACATTAAAAATCAACAATTTGAGGAATCATCCAACATTGTTGTTAATGAGCACACTCCTTGTGTTAAGGGGAATGACCCTGATCATATTTTTGATTTAGAACTATTTCCAAACTATTCTAAACCATCTTGTGAGAATGTTTTAGTTGGAATAGGTACTCAAAGTGATTCTGATGAAGACTAGCTATTTGAGTTACCCAGACCTCTTCCAAGTTCTCTAAAAGTCTCTGAACCTCAAGCTCCCACCATTGGTAGATCTAACAACATGACCATTTTAGGAACCAGTGGAGCTTAACCAGTTACTAGCAAAGTGAGTCAAATAACTCATCAGCTGATAACATACAACACCAAGCTGATGGAAGTAGCATCTTGAAGGAACAGACAACTGTTAATACTACTTCTTAGCCAATTGATGTTGATTTTTTTCTCCTTCATTCAATCAGTCCTCATTGAATGAGTGTGAAACATCAGTTGGAACAAGTGTTCAAAATCTTGAGCCAAACTTCTCAAATCTGGATTTATCCACGCAACTGGATGTAATTCCTAGGCTTAGGATTCAAAACACTCATCCAGTTGAAAACATCATTGGAAATGTCTCTGAAGGTATGAGAACCAGGGGACAATCTCATAATGGGAATGTCTGCTTGTACTTATGGTTTTTGTCTCAGATGGAACCCAAGAAGGTAGAAGATGCCTTGAAAGATAGTAGTTGGGTTGAATCAATGCAAGATGAATTGTTTCAATTCAAAAAACAAAAGGTTTGTAACCTTTGCCCACTACCATCTGGTCAAGTACCTATAGGCACCAAATGGGTTTTTAGAAACAAGAGAGATGATAGAGGCTTGATCATCAAGAATAAGGCAAGACTGGTAGTTCAAGGATATACTCAAGAGAAAGGAATTGATTATACTAATGTTTTTGCACATGTTACAAGACTTGAGGTAGTTAGGATCTTCCTTGCTTATGCTGCATCTAAGAATTTTACTGTCTACCAGCTTGATGTCAAGTGTGTTAGGATCGTCAACTGGATGATGTACTAACTGATTAACGTGTAAACCGAATCAAATAGTGCGGAATCCTATTTGATTGGCAATCCAATAAGTGAGAACGCACGTAGAAACAATTATGTATTGAATCTAAACGTTAAGAATCGATTAGGAATCGATCTACTGCGATCTATGAACTTGGAGTATCATCTTAGAGGTCTCTGGATGGCTAGGGTATGTCTGGAGTCAAAGTGTGTTCAATGCTTGCGTTTTTCCATGAATTAGGTGGTATTTATAGGTTAGGGTTGCTCATTCGGGCGACTGAACCATTAGCAT
>BJCM01159687.1:0-13362 GCA_018326385.1 Flaveria bidentis
GAAGAACTTACTGCTGCACAATCTCAACAAATATCTCAGCAGGCACAGCTGATAGAGCAACAGGCACAGCAGATTGCTGCTCAGAGCTCAGAGATGTCCCAACTCCAGGAGCAACATGTCCACTCAGCAAAACGGATAGAGGAGTTAGAGACGATCAACAAGACCATCATGCTGAGGCTTAAAGGATCAAAGGATGAGCCACTAAAGATCAGAGAAGGAGATGGAGATGATGGTGATGATGATGACAGTGATGATGATGATGATGATGGTGATGATCAAGGGGAGGATATTGATGCTGGTGATGATGTTGATGATGATGATGAAGGAGATGATGATACTTCTGCTATGGGTGCCACATCTGTAAGTGAAAGGAGGACAAAGAAAACTCAAGACCAAGGTGCCTCCACATCAGCCCCGTCAGCAGAGGAGCACATGATACAAGACAAGAGTAATATTTAGTTGTTTCTATTATTTAAAAATCATGTGTAACGGAATATTGTATCAAACTTAGGTTTATAATATTTATATCTTGTTTATGTGTTTCTGTTTTGATTGTTGACTAATGGTTGTTGTGTTCTATGTATTAAATCAAGCAGATCCAAATTATCAAAGAGATGAATATGATGTTGCTCCCTTCCAACAGATCAAGACTCAGCTCACGATAATTCTTGATCTAAAAGGAATAGTCAGGAGATCGGTGATTTACGCTCCTGAAAAAGGAGAGATAATTCATGATCTCACCGATGAGCAACTTGCTGAAATGTTCCGACTCAATCCTAATGAGATCATGAAAGATGCTCCAACAGTCCATGTGGAAAGTGATGACGAGCTCAACGACATTGATGAGATCGAGATTGAAGATGTCACGGACCAGCATTATCCAGAGTACACTGACATTGAGGGTAATGTCGTTCCCAATCTGGGCGACAATCTTGTCAGTGAAACTTTTGAGACTCTGGATAAAATGGAACAAGAGTTTGACAAAAAAGAAGATAAGGCCCAAGCCTTGGAAGCTAAAGTCAATATTAGAAAGGCTGAGTAGGCTGCATGTTATGAAGAAATAAGAGCCCAACGTAGTGCTTCAACGTCAACTGTCTACACCAAGCTATACAAAGTGAAGAAACATCACAAGGTGTTAGGCAAAATCATCGTGTGGGCACATTTTGAAGATCTCAACATTTATGCAGTTAAACATGAGAAAGGGATTGAGTACTACAGGTTCCCATACGACCTGAAAACTCTTCCTGGATTTGAGCTTAACCAGTTAGCAAAGTTGAAATTGCTATACGCTGACCCATGCAAAATGTCAGGCTGGTTTGAAGCAGCTCTAAAGAGAGAGTACCACACCAGATGGGTCAACTTCAAACCTCAACAACCAACGAGGTATATCCGACGGTCTGAGGTTGATGCCATAACTGGAAAACCGAAAATAGTGCTGAAGTGGAGTCCTCCGCGCACAATGTCTAAGACTCCTCTACGGGAAATGCCACAGGACTTCACTCCACACTTCAAATGGTGGTACTATGAATGGAGGACAGGAGAAGCAGTCATAGTTCTGAACAAGAATGGTATAATGGAAACCATCAGGGTTTTTGACCCGATGTGGCGTATATACTTGTCTGCTGATGATGTCTATACCATATACAAGTGGCCACTGTTCTATGACTCTCAAGATATTGTACAAGCTCTACAATTTCAGAACATGATACGACTCTGTTTTGCTTTTGAGATACACACAGGAGTCACAAGAGAAGAGAAGTACAAGAAGTTTGAGGAACTTATGAAGGATGTAAGACATTAAATGAAACTAGGTCCAAGGGGGAGTTTGTAGATACATGTGTCCCTAGTTTCTGAAATTAATGTAATATATTTTTATTGTCTTACACATATGTAATTGAACTGGTACTGAATGAAACATAATATATGGTTTTGCTTATAATGTTGAATATTTCATTGCTTGATTTGTAATAACGTTTATTGAACTAATTATATAGGTTGTGGTTGTTTGAATAAATCTAAGTCAATTAATGATTATAAACATATTCAAACTTAATCATATGAAGTTCTAATGAGATTGGCCTATGCTAATGGACCATACACATGAACAACTTCATGCTAATGAACCATTCATACGAATGAACTAGGAGACTGGATCAGTCATATGATTGTAACATGAGATTGGCTCAGTCGCAGGACTGAACACTCAATCGTGCTAATGGATCAACCGCATGACTCAATACCACTTAAATCGTGGAAAACTAAGACACTTTGTATAATTCGATACCTAGACGTACCCTAGCCGCCCAGAGACCTCTAGTAACCTGTTCCAACTACATAGATCGCAGTAGATCAATTGCTAATCGTTTTTAATGTTTAGATTCAATCTTTAATTGATTCTACGTGCGTTCTCACTGATTGGATCGCCAATCAAATAGGATTCCGTACTATTTGATTCGGTATATGCGTAAATCTATTAGTATTCGTCTAGTACACGATCCTAACAGGTTTTGCTGATATGTGAATCATGTTATTTACACCGAACCCCGCATGATGCGGTCAATCAAACAAGGACTGTATATTACCATGCATCAATGATAAGGGAGAGTTGGTACCCAAACTTGAACATCTCTAGGATGAGGTAGACACGAAGAAGCTTGAGCTTGATGATAGAGCATATGTTGCGATCACTATGGCATTTACTACTCAGATTGCTCAAAAGTTCAAGGATTTCAAAAAAGTTAAAGATTTATGGGATGCAATGGAGGAGTAGACAATGCGTAATAATGATATGAGAGAGCCGAAAGGACATGTTGGACCAAGAATTTAATATGTTTAACCATGTGTTAGGTCAGACATTGGAAGCTTAATTGTCTAGGTTTTTTAAGCTGATAACAAAGATGAAAAGTGTAGGAATTACCTTGGAGAATATTTTTGTAAACAAGAAGCTATTAAACTCATTACCTTACAATTAGAACAATAATTGCACCTCTATCAAAAGAACCAAAGATCTATTCACCCTTTTCCCTAAGTGATCTAATTTCCACTATAAAGTCATATGAAATGGATGACAAGCAGAGAGCTACAAACTATATCAATACCATGGGAGCTGAAGCATCTGCATTATATGTATAAATGACTAGTAATCCTAATTATTAAGTTATTTATTCCCAGTTGTGTCAACAACAAGCAACCCACTCTGTTAATTCAAATATCAAATATTCATCCATGCCTCAATTTCAAGCCTCTCATCAAAACCATTACAATCCAATGCAATCTCAACCTCAACCTTAGATTTATCCACAAATTCAATCTACTCAACCCACACAACAAGCATTTGTTATAAGTTCCAACCCAACAAAGCAAACCATTCAAATAGCTAAAGAGCATATGCCTTTATTCATAACCTTCATAAACAGCTACGAAGCTTTTATAGTCGGAAATGATATCTAGTTAATCTTGAAGATGTTTATGAAAATAATATCAAGTATCGGATGCTTATGGTAGTGTATCGAGCAAAACTTGTTGCAAGAAAAATTTGGAGGAAGATTTTGGTTTAAATAATTGAGAAAAAATTGGTTTTGATAAAACAAGTTTAAGATATAATTGTGACAAACCCGATCACTTTGCTAGATAATGTACGGAGGGAAAAACACACAAAACTGAGAATGGAAAGAAGATGGTGACTGTGGAGGTAGAAATAAAAGGAGATAAAGCAAGCTAAATCAAACAACAAAGCACTAGTTTATTAGACCAATGAAGAATATGATTGGTCAAACTAGATGGAGATTTTGGATATCAAATTGTCTACTTCTTTGTTAGCTTAAATTCAAACTGATAAAGAAATAGTTGATGAGAACATACTTGTTGAGTATGTGTCTTATGATATGATGAAGGGGATCTTTGCTGAAGAAGAAGTTGAGAATGTTAAAGGGGTGATTAAAGAAAAAGCTATTGAGGTTCTCTAGCTCGATCAAAGATGATCGAAGAAGGAAAGGAAGAAGTTATAGAAAAGGCTGTTGAGTTTACTCCAACTAAAGATAAAAAGACTATGAATGTTGTTGAGGAAACTCTGGCACTACTTGTGATAACAATGTTAATGCTTTTGAGATTACTCCGGCATCTAAAGTAGAAGAAAATATTGATCTGAAAGCTTTTATGGTAAAAGTTATACCGGAGGAAAAGAACAAGCAAGATGAATTTGATGAGGTATACACTAATCTTTGCTCAAACACTTGTTTAGAAAAGGTTCAAGGATGCAAAGTTCACAACTAACGCTTGATCTTGGAATTTGAAACCCTTCAATATCAGGATCAAAATACAAAAGTGATGAGAATTTTTTAAAGAAAAGATAGATGGATTAAACAAATGGATTTATCAATTAAAATTAAATCTTCATGATAAATATTGTAACATAAATGATTTGAAAACACGTAATAATGAACTATCTTTAGCAATCAATAAACTTAACAATTAACTCTTATATGCAAAATTGATTGTTGAAAAGTTTGAGTTGTCCTAAAACATGGTTGAAGATAAAATCAAGTCTCAAATGACTTAGAAAATTAATTGTGATAAAAATGGAGTTGGATATTCTAATTGTGGTAAAAATGGAGTTGGATATTCTAATATTGCACCACCAATTAATCATGATTATACATGTTTACCATCATCAATTACTACATTAGATGAAGATACCTATGGATTAGATTTTCTACTATAATCAAACTTAATACCTCCGATCAATGTTTCACTAACTATTGACCTTGCCATAAAAATTGAAATTAAAATTATTCATGTCAGTTCTTTTTGCAGAAAATGTAAAGAAAAAATGTTGGTTGATGAAAAAGAAAGCGATAATGAAATGGATTTTAAGAAAAGTAAAAGTTGTAGTGAAAAATCTTCATGTAAATTATCACTAGTTATCAATGAAAATTGTAATGTTTTTGTCTCCACAAAAGATTGTTCAAACATGTCTAATAAACAATATAAATTAAAATCAAAGATTCTTCACAAAGACGATGAAAGAAAACATTTTATAATATCCATATTTGATTTCAAGAACAAATTTGTTTCAAAAGGCAACATAGATAAGGAAGATCATATCTTTGAAGAAACAAATGCCAGTTTTTTAAAAATAAATCTCCAATTACTTATAACTCTATGAGACAAGATGTTTGTAGATAAGCTATTAAAGAAACTAGTCCAATTCCAGTACCTACGACTTAAAATGTTAAAGTTGTAGTTCATCCCTCATCGGATTCCAAAATGAATCAAACCCCCAGAAATCATACCTCAATTCTTTCAGATTTAGCTAGCAAATTTCTTAATGAAAGAAAGAATTAGAGACTGTTAAAGAATCATAAGGCTAAGGAAATACTAAAGCTAGATTCTATGATAAGTGTTGAAGTTAGCATAAATAGTTTGTGAGAAATACATGAGAGTCAAATGCGTAACATAAACTGTGTTGTTATGTGTGTGGCAAGACAAATCATAGTTCTAGAAATTGCAATCATAAACATCAACCGTCAAGCAAAAAATGATTTCAAAACTCAATTTCAAATAATAGAAAACAATTCTTTTAAAATTCCAAATATAAAAGGAATACAAATGAGTGAAATACTTTTATGGATAAAAAAAAGGTTCAAATAAAAACCGATTTTCATAAAGGAAATTTAAACAATAAATCTCTACATGTTGATGATAGCAATTCTCTTCCAATACAAACCACTTTAATGATAATGGTTACACATCTAATCAAACCAATTCAAAAATGTAAAAAAAAGAAAAACAATTTGAGCCTGATATTACTAAAGACTATGCTTTCAATAATAAAAGATATATAATATTAAAATATGTATCATATTTGGATGATAACAATGTGCTCAAGTCTACAATGTCTTAGGTTCCTAAAATCAAATAAATTCATTCATATGTGCAGGAACAACCAAGGCATGTTAACAATAGTGTTTGGCATGTTGATAGAAGTTGTTCTAGCCACATGACTGGTAATATATCTATGTTAAACAACATACAACCTTACAACAAAGGATATGCTATATTTGCAGGAGATAAATGTGGTAAGATTACAAAGAAAGGTAGAGTGTCTAATGGTGTGTTAAGTTTTGAAGATGTCAATTTTGTTGAGGAAGTACAATATAATTTGCTAAGCGTCTCTCAAATTTGTGACAAAAAGTATTCAACACACTTCACTTATATAGAATGTCTAATTCTAAAACCTAAATTTGTAACTTTTGATGAATGGATTTTGTTAAAAGTACCAAGATACAAAGACACATAATTACTTGACAGGAATGCTTCACATTCATTTGTAACCGTGTCTCACTTATTTTCTAAAGCCTTGAAAAGTGATTAAATGTCATGGAATCATCGTCTTGGCCATGTAAACATTAAAAATATAAACAAGGTGATTAGATAAAATCATGTTATGGGCTTACCATTGACAAAATTTCAACATTGTCTGTCATGTTCTAAAGGAAAACAACATAAACTTCCTCGTAAACCAATTGCTTATACCAAAATTGAATCAATGGTTCAACTATTACACATGGATTTATTTGGTCCAGTTGTTTTTTTTGAGTTTGGGATGTCGTGCCTACTTTTTGGTCATTACTAATGATTTTTTTAGATTTACTTGGATTTTATTTTTAGCAACTAAGGATGAGACACCTCATTTGCTGATAAAGTACACGACCCTAATAGAGAATTAGACTAACAAAACTATCAAATGCATTCAAAATGGTAATGGAATAGAGTTTTACAATCATACTTTGAATGAATTTTGTGATTCTAGGCAGATAGCTAGACAATTAAGTTCTGCAGGAACTCTATAACAAAGTGGAGTTGCTGAAAGATGTAACAAAAGTTTAGTTGAAGCTGACAGAACAATGTTATTAGCAGCCAAATTACCATATTTCTTTTGGGCTAAAGTTGTTAACATTGCATGTTATGTTTGGAATCATGTGTTAATCAACAAACAACAAAACATGACTCCTTATGGAATCTTTTTCAAACATAAACCAAAAGTCAAATATTTTAAAACATTTGGATATTGTTGTATGTTATTACACAAGTCTTATTTTAAATCAAAATTTGATGAAAAAGTTGATGAATGTTATTTTGTTGGATATTCAACCAACAAAGTTGCATATAGGGTTTATAATAGAAGATCTAAACAAATAATCGAGTCATTTGATATTGATTGGCATGAATCTAACAAAACAGATGCAAGTTCTGTTTGTTCATGGTTATATGATTATGCTTCATAATTTGAAACTTTTAATCGATCTTCTATTGTGTAAAGTCCTTATCATGATTGATTATACATATTGTTGTTCTTGATATTCAAATTAAGACGTATGTGTGTATGTGTGATATCAACGAACTTAAACAAACTTAATAGAATATTATTAATCAAATGATTACAATACCAAAGTACTTTACATCGTTTAGGCTTAATCCACACGAGGTGAAATCCCCTTGGACGGCCTATCACACATCTCTATGCTCTCTCACTTTTAGAGAACCTTTACCAACGAACACATATAATGAAATACACAAAAAACATCTATATATACTCTCCAAATGTTCTCGTACGAGAACATCAAGTTCTCATGTGACAACTTCGTTTTTGCGTGATGAGTTCTTTATCCATCATCTCAGAGTTCTTACATCCTTGTATTTCTCATATAATTTGAGTTTTTACTTTTTACTTGATATTCTAATCCATAAAGGTTAGTTCCTAACAATTACCCATATTGGTTATGATATCAAATTATGATTGACTTCAATCACCCATCTTCATTAATTACTTGATATCCGGATATCTGTCATTTCAATCTTTCCCCTCAACTTTAACCTCCTACTAATGTATAGCTTTATAAATGATATCACATCATAATCAAGATTAAACTGTTATATCTTGATTACTTATAACATAAAATGTATTTGGCATATGATAGATAGATCCAACTTCCATTTTGGATTCCCAAAGAATCCGATTCATCGATCCAATGACAAGATTCTGTGACAACGAACTAGATCATATAAAGTATTCTTACCCCTAAGTAAGATGTAATAAGCCCATATTTTCAGAGCAAGAATACCAAAAAATCTTTATTCTTCACTTAATTAACCCGTTCGATCATTGTCCCTAACAGTAAGATAAGATAAGCCACATTATCAAGTTTCAATTTACGAATGACCCTAATCAAATGTTGTAGATATAGAATCTTGAACTTAAAACATCACAAAAATCCTTTGTTTAAGTACCGAACTTCAAATCATCCGATATCTTTTAGACACAGTTTATGGATGATGAAATTTTAACATGAGAAAATTTTTGCAAATGACGATTATTGTTGTGAATTTTTTGCATGAAAATTCTCTCATGAAAATTTTTCGCATGAAAAGCTTTCTCATGAAAAAGTTTTCTCATGAAAAAGTTTTCTCATGGAAAAGATTTCTCATGGAAAAGTTTTCTCATGAAAAAGTTCTCTCATGAAAAGTTCTTGCATGGAAGGTCTCGCATGAAAAGTTTTTGCATGAAAGTTCTTGCATGGAGAAGTTTTCTCATGAAAAGTTCTCGTATTGAAAAAGTTCTCACTAAATACAATTATTTTGGCAAAGGTCTCACACAATGCAGTTACTCCCACGAAAACTTCAACCAAAAGTGACTTTTATGATTTTGAATCACTCCTATGGTCTCAAATCTTCATTTTCAACCAAAAGTCGAGATACCAAGCGTAATGATGTAACAAATCCGATTACATGTGTGTTCACCCTTGGTTTCACCTTCTTCTCATTCAAAACTGGTCCAAAATCAATTTAAACTTTTTGATCTTCACCTCCATGTTTAGCGTCTTAAATGGATGGTCCCAGAATGAAAATCCATGTATCAAGAGCAACACCTAGCTCTGATATGAAATGTAAACTCCTCATCACGATCGATTCGACATATTATTGCACTTGATAATCAAATTAATACGGATGTGTGTATGATATCAACAAACTTCAAACAAACTGAATCAAATATTATTAATCAAACAATTACAATACCAAAGGAGTTTACATCGTTTAGGCTCCATCCACCCGAGGTAAGCTCTTCTCAGGTGGCGTATCACACATCTCTATGCTCTCTCACTCTTAGAGAACCTCTACAAATGAGCACACATAATAAAATACAAAGGAAAAAAATCTATATATACTATCCAGAACATAAAGTTCTCACCCAATAACTCTAAGTTTTTCCGCGATGAGATCTTTATCCATCATCTTGGAGTTCTCGGATCTTTGTATTTCTCGTATGATTTGAGTTTTTGCTTTTCACTTGATATTGTAATCCATAAAGGCTAGTTCTTTAATGTTATTTCTACTGCTAATCCACCTTTGTCATCATCCATTCAAGACATTTAAATTGCATTAAAGAAAAATAGTTTGGTTGAGGTTATATTAGATGAGTCGATGCAATTCAAGAAGCTAAATGTTTGGCATATGTGTGAACTTCTAAAGGGTAAGCTGCCTATTAAAACTAAATGGATATTTAGAAACAAAACGGATGAAAAAGATGTGATTGTTTGTAACAACGCCAAACTTATTTTTCAAGGATTCTATCAAGTTGATGGTCTTGATTATGAAATAGTATATGCTCTAGTTGCAAGACTTGAAGCTATTATGTATCTTTCATGCTTATGCTTCCTACAAGAACTTCATTGTCTATTAACTGGATGCCAAAATTTCCTTTATGTATGGCATGATGAAACAGGAGACCTATGTTTGTCAACCACCTAGTTTTGAAGATCCATATCATCTAGACTATTTTTATAAGTTAGACAAAGCACTCTATGGTTTAAATCAAGCACCTCATTTTTGGTATGCCATACTCACTGAACATTTGCTTGCAAATAGTTATACACAAGGTGCTATTGATCAAACTTTATTCTTATGAAAGACTAGTAATGACCTCATTCTTGTCCAAGTATGTGTCGATGGCATTATCTTTGAATCTAGCAATAATGATTTGTGTAAGGAATTTGAAGTTATGATGAAAAAGAAATTTGAGATGAGTTCTCCTAAAATGTCGTTTTTCTTAGGTATACAAGTTAAACAAGATGATAAGGGCATATTGATACATCAACAGAAGTATGTTTATAGTATTCTGGACAAATATAAATTTCAAGACTCCAAGATTACACCAACTTCAATGTCTTCTCATACTACTTTAACTCCTGATCTCAAATGTGAAGACGTTGATAAACATTTGTATCGATAAATGATTGGATATCTAATGTATCTTACTACCGACAGATCATACATCATGTTTCCTGTCTATCAATGTGCACGGTATCAAAGTAATCCAAAGGAGTAACACATGAAAGTTGTCAAGCGGATTTTCAAATATGTCAAGTGCCAACCAAAACTAGACTTTGGTATCCTAAAATTTCTGATTTTAATTTACATGCTTATACTGATAGTGATTATACCGGATGTAATTTAGACAACAAATCAAGAACAAGTGGATGTCAATTTATTGGAAATAGGTTGATTTCTTGGCAATGCAATTAGCAGCAAATGATATCTACATCCACCGTAGAAGCTAGATATGTAGCTACATCAAGTTGTTGTTCTCAGATCATTTGGATTTAGCAAAAACTTCTTGATTATGGTATGAACATTTATAACACCAAGATTTGGTGTGACAATACTATAACGTTAAATATAGTAGAGAATCCTATCCAACATTCAAAAAGAAAACACTATAACATTGGAATGCAATTTATCATTGATTGTTTTGATCGAAAGCTTAATCATATGGACTCAGTCACATTAGATAACAACATTGATGATTTGTTTACTAAGGCATTTGATCATTTCCTATTCGACTTTTTAGTTCAATCTCTGGGAATGATTAACTTTGGTTAATTATTAACCTTACACCTTCTAAAAAATTTTTTTGTTCGTTTTAATTAAATTTATTATTTTCTTTCTAGATAATCATATTTTTTTGCGGTAGAAAAGATGAAAATGTCATGAAAAAGATTTTTGTTCTTGGGGGGTTAAAGTTTGAAAAAATTTACAAAAAAATTCTGTTTAAAAATTTTTAAAATTAAATTCTCAAGGTTACATAGGAAATGATAGTACATTTCTTAAATTGGATATATTACATACTAAGGGTTAAAAAAAACTGACTTGGATTATATTTGACAAATTGATAGACTTGACTTTCAAGTTAAAAATGAAAAGCACTATGATTTATGATGCACTAAAAGAAAATTCTCTATGACTAAAGAGGGTTATTAATCAAGGTTTTATGGTAACATTGATTAAATGCTAAAACAAACTGAGAGTTAAAGTCTAGTTAAACTCAATCTAGTTACTTTCCGATTTAGTATGTTTCAGAAGTACCATATATATAAGCATATAAATATCAAAAGATAAAAAAGATATGAAAGACAAAAACAAAATAAAAAATAATAAAAAAGAGCAAAAAGATGCTATAAGGACATGTAGGAATAAAGGATGCCAATACACACATGCATACTATATGATAAATATTTTTCTTTTTGAGAATATGTGTCGACATAGGAGGCAAAATCAAAAGATGGGGCATGTAAGTTCGAATTGGAATGTAAATACTAAACGACTTGCGAGGGAAAAACATAAGTACGATTGACTGTTAATAAGTCTTACAACTTGTTAATATCTAGTGTTCAAAAACATTTCTTAGACTAGTTATGCTCTATACAGATATTATATTAGTGAAATATAATCCTGTTGATCAGAGCTAAAAGGTTTAAGTCAAAGTAGTGTGACTTGTAATCTCAAAAGTGTCTTGAAGCTAAATAAGGTTTCTACATGATTTTTGAGTGTGGGATCCATTGATTTCATATAACTTAATCAAAATATGATAAATATCACATCTTGTGTGTCTAAGTAAATAATTGAAGTCGAAGTTTAAAGTGGACATAACATATTGACAATCAGCGTAACTAGTCTCATTTAAAATAAAGCTGGATGATTTAATAATCGAATTCACAAAAATATGATCCTATACTTGAAAATTTATCAAAAAACTTTTTTGGTTATAAGTATATATGTAAATGTTAATTTTTTAGTTTTAGTTTTACTTTTGTTAAAATTCATGTTTGTTACAGTTGTTTTTGTTTACCAAAAGTCTTACAAAACTGAGGGTTTTGGTTAATTGTTAACTCTTAGTCAAACATGTATTTAAACATAATAAATCACAAGCTTAAAAAATAAAGTTAAAAAATTTTAAAAAGTTCAAAAGAAAAATTGAACTTCTTGCATGCGAGAAGTTCAAGGGATGTGCTAAGTTGTGTGTACGAATACTAACTTCTTGTGCGAGAAGTCAGTTTGTTATAAAAGGTATAGTCATGAGCACGTTTGACCATTCGCACAAAAACTCTCTAACTTCACAATCTCAACAGTTTTAAGTGTTAAACGTCTTATTGTCAATATACGTGTTTATTGTGATCGCATATTGATTGTTTAGGCATTGATAAGGTTGGTTAAAAGTTTTAGATTGAGTTTATATGGGTTCAAACCATAACAGACTGAATGAGCACAAATAGATATAAATATTGAATGAAATTAACCATACGAAACCTTAAAATTAACCTAATCGACACTTGTTGAACATGTATTATTTGTTAAATCAACCTGAAAAATGCTTAATCTGAGAATCTAAAAAGTTCAGACTTGTCGCGTGTGAAAAGATACTGGAATATGAAAAACGCGATAATTTTTCAAATTGCTTAGAACTTTTAGCTTGACATTCAGATTTGTCGCGCGAATAGTTAACGTATGGTCAAACTTAGTTTCATATGATTAGTATTCTTTGATAGGATCAATTGATTCAATCTGTAATGATTTATGTAAACAATTAAAAAAGAAACACAAACAATTGTAATCAAATCAAGCAATATCAACAAATTCACAGTTCATTGATATAGCAAAGACAATTACAAGAGTAAGAAAGCAATTAACAACTAAAACTCACTCCTCTTATAATTCTACTCTAGTCTAAGTTATTTATACTAGAAACTAAGGAACTAACAATTTACAAAACTAGTCACTATACTAGTACAAAATATAAAATAGACAATAAAAGACTAAATGTTAATCTTCTAAGGGTTCTAACAATACTCCCCTAAGATTTACATTGTCTTCAGTCTTCAATCTTTGGCTTGTTCTTCTTTTCTTTGTCTTCTTAGCATTAGTCTCTATCTTTAATCTTTGACTCCAATCTTCAATCTTTATCTTCAATCTGCATCCTTCATCAATCAAAGTAATCCTCAAGCTCTTCTTTAACTTTGAACATTGGCT